>PVKY010010780.1:0-12419 GCA_004027775.1 Bradypus variegatus
AGAGGAGTCTGGGGGGAGAGGCAGCCCTCTCTAGAGGGGTCTTGGAGAAGAGGTGGCCCTTCTCTAGAAGGACCTTGTGGGGAGAAGTGGCCCTTCTCTAGAGGGGCCTAGGGGGGTGGCTCCCTGTATCCCGAGCATAATCTGTCAGCTGTGAGTTCAATGTTGAAGAATCAACAATGTATATTAAATAATATATATTTTTGAACAGAAACATAAGTAAAACAAGGTTATGTATTGATTGGTTGCCAGATTGTTGCCACCAGAGAAGATGTGACCAGAGGCTGGCAGGAACCTGACCTTGTATTTCCCCTGGGGATGGTGGCTCAGTGTTCACTAATACAGTGTTTGCAGGGACTTTACAGAACATAATTACCACAAATAATAATTGACTCTAGATCTGCTTCACTCCTCTCATAGTTGGTAGCATTCTAGCTTGAGAAAATGGGTTGAGTACACTGACCTCAGGGAAGACATCTCGTCTTATTCTGAATCAAAACGTTTGACCTCTAGGACCTCTGATACAGTTCTGTGAGGTTGCAAAAGGCACATTCACATTAAAATGCTGTGCCTTTGAAACCTTGAGGGAATCAACTCCCCAAACACTTGACATCCAACGATGTGCCAGGTGGAGAGTGGGCCTGGACCTGGCAGCAGGATGCCGGCTTCCGGCATCTCCTTCCCCTCGTGGCTTTCCCTCCATCCATCTGCCTGCCGGTGGTTGGAGAGCCCTTGCCCCTGCCCGGTGTGGGGCCAGGCTCTGGACACCAGGGATGGACGGCACAGTCTCTGCCTTCGCGCGGCTCACAGGCAGATATGGAGAAAGAATGACTCTGCAGGGCGACAGTGCCCTGGTCACCTCTGCCGCTGCCACCCTCGCCATCTGGGGCAGGGCTCCCTGTAGCAACACACTGGCTGCTCAGGTCCAGACCAAAGTCCTGCCTTTGCACAGCTCCTTTAGCACACCGAAACAAGCCAAGCAAAACAAAACAAACCTGTATGACCCACTAAGTGAAAACACAGAGAGGTAAAGGCTGAGAATGTGGGAAAAGTGAAACAGGCCACAAGCACAGGAGCAGCTTTCTGGCGCCATGACTCAGCTTCCTGTCCCAGACAGGTGGGGTACCCCCCTCAGGCCCCAGGGAGCTCGTCCAGCTTCCCAGCACCCTGCTGGGTTCCTCCCTTCTCAGCTCCCTTTGTGACTTTGAGTGGAGGGTGCCATTCCTTCACTCCCACATCTGAGCCAGGCTCCTTGGTGTCTTGTTTCTTCTGGAACTAAGACGAGAAGAGCTTCTTGCTCTGAAGAGCCACATGTGTCTGGTTGTGTATACTACAGTTCATGGATTCCTTTGAGTCCATGTCACAGCCTGGCCTGGGTCCTTTCCCTGCTAGGTCCAGGTACTACAGGATTCCAGTTCTTTTGGTGTCTGCTGTTGTCTGCCCAAGTGGGCCCAGATGCCTCAGGTCTTCACTTACGCTCCGACATTGGTGCTGAGTCAGAAACAAAGGCAGGGAAATCCTTCAGAGACGGCTATTTGGGAGACACGGGTCAGCAGAGCAGAGCAGGCCCAGGAGTTCTTTCTGTTCCTTCCCTTGCCTATCTTAGAAATTGCCAAATGGGTTTATGGTTCTGAGAGACTAGATTATTTCCTTCAAGAACCAGAGCAGTTTGACCGGAAGACTTGCTTTCAAATATTTCCTCTTCACGCATTTGCTGACCAGATGGCTGTTTGGCGCTGACTGTGTAAAGGGCTCGGACTTGCACACCAGCTCGTTCACCAGCAACCTGAGGGCAGGTTCCCAGCCTCCGCCTCCTGCTTTGCTCCTCAGCTCCTACCCCCAGGGTCAGGCCGTCCATGGGATTCTCTGTTGCTTTGTGGGTAAATGAGATGGCTGCTTTCATAAAAATGTCAGACTCAAGGATTGGAGACATGAGCATGGCCAGATCATTTCCGGTTTAGGTGCTGGCTCCAGGGAGCTAATTGGAAAGGAGATTGTTAGCTGAAATGGGAGCAAAAATGAGCCAAACTGGGGTTTCTTGAGGTGATTTATCTCAGCTAAATATGTCAGTTGTTTGTTCTAATAATATCGCTAGAAGGATGGGGAAATATTGTAGATTGTTGACACTTTGACTGAAATGAGAAGCAAAATGTAACTGATACAGGATCTAACAGGAGTTCCTGTCTGTCACAAAGACAAGAGGCAGGATTGGGATACTAAGAGATGCAACTGAATTGTCAAGAGACGGGCCGTGCGTCCGTCCCCAGCACCGTCAGTCGCACACAGCCTCCCCCCACGGACATGGGGCTGCTGTGCTCTGTAGAGTACAGCATCTGCTCCTGAAACTTTGACCCTGAGAACCTTTCCCTTAATAAATAAGTGTGGTCTCGATTTTCCCGGGAACAAGCAGATCTTGGAGTCTTAGCTGAGATAATGCAGCTCTCTCGCTCAAACAGATAACGAGGCCAGGGTGGGAGAGGTGACGTATGACATCCGCAGTCATGCCGCCTCACCGCGGGGCGTATCCTTCTCAAGCAGTCATGGGCATTGAAACTGGTCGGGTTTCTTTCCTTCCTTGGTGGCTAAATAAGCCCACGTTTACCAACCAGCCGCCTGGATCAATTACTCAACAGGGTCTTTATTCCTAGAGAAGATGTGGATGCACTTGGGATTGGAAGTACACCCTTCAAACCTTCCTTTGGTGGTTCTTAGCAAACTGACCAGGACCCAGAATGTGGCTTTGATTTCATAAAGGTAACCAGAGACACAGATTTGACCCCTGAAAAGCTTTCCAGCTGTGACCAGGGAGCTGAGGTCCTCTAGCAGAGCCCTGTCAGGCCAGGGCACCCTCCCAGACAGTCCCTAGTGTCTTGAACCCAGCCCTGTTTACCTGCCTGCCTCTGGGACGCGTGCGTTTTGGGCCCCTAAGAGGAACACAGTTGTGTTGGGATGAATCCTCTGTGCTCTGCAGATGCCGATGCCAGGCAGTGCCCTTTACGAGATGCCTTGGTAGGCCCTCAGTGGAGACATGCACATAGGACTGGGACAGGATCGTACACCAGGATCCTGGAGAATCCCTCCGGAAGGAAGGGAAACCTGTTCAAGACCACAGGTGGGCTCCCCGCTACGTGGGACATGACTCCCAAGGATGAGCCTGTACCTGGCATCGTAGAATTGAGAAAGACTTCTAGACCAAAGGAGGAAGAGAAATGAAGGCAAACAAAGTTTCAGTGGCTGAGAGAGGTCATTCCGGAGGTTATTCTTATGCATTATATAGATAGCCCTTTTTAGGTTTTAGTGTATTGGAATAACTAGAAGGCAATACCTGAAACTGTTGAACTGCAACTCAGTAGCCTTGATTCTTGAAGATGATCGTATAACTATATAACTTACATGGTGTGACCATGTGATTGTGAAAACTGTATGACTAATACTCCCTTTATCCAGTGTATGGACAGATGAGTCAAAAAATGGGGATAAAAAGTAAATGAATAATGGGTGGGCGGTGGAGGATGGAGGGGATGGGATGTTCTTTTTTACTTTTACTTTTGTTTTTATTTTTATTTTTTGTAGTAATGAAAATGTTCAAAAATTGATTGTGGTGATGAATGCACAACTATATGATGATACTGTGAACAACTGTACACTTTGGATGATCATAGGGTATGTGAATATATCTCAGTAAAATTGCATTAAAAATAAAAAGACCACGGGCGGAGGTGCCACTCATATGTGAGCTTATTTTAAATGGTTGTTCAGAATTTAAGAACAAAAAACATCCTGCATGTTCCCAAAATTCTTACTGGAATGAAATAAACTCAAGGTAGAATTCCCTAAGTGCAGAGGCTATAGGGACTCTTTTCCCAGGAGGTCTATAAAAAAAAAAATCAGACCACTGAAGGTCAAAGTAAAGAGTTATGAACTAAAGCAGAGCTTGTTACCCTCAACATGCTCTCGAATCACCTGTGACCCTTACGTACATGCAGATTCTGATCCATAGGTCTGGGATGGATAGAGATTCTGCGTTTCTCACAAGCTTGCTGAGGACGCTAAGGCTGCCTGCCCTGGAACACACTCAGTAAAAGAGCCTTAGAAGACCTCTCAATTATTTGGAAAAATACAATTTTTTTTTAATGAGCCAATGAAAAGCATGTCAATACAGTAATTAGGTTAACCAGTAGATCTAAGAAATTGTAAATTTCCTGTGTTGTGAAAATAGACCATTTGGAGACATTTATTGAATATTCGCCATTAATGAGACCCCAAGTAGTGTTTTGACATCTGACGGGAACAGTCAGTCCCATGAGCTGGTTCCAAATCTCCCCTATCCCTCCCAGCCATTGTCAGAAGGGCCTCGGGGTGGTTTGAGGTCTCTTGGCTCCGGGGTCTGCACAGTGGTAAACCCAGCGTCACTGGCTCACTTAGCGGTGATAGGCCCCATGGACTGTGCCACGACAGGCAGCTCACAGGACAGTCACAGTACTGATTTTCAGTGACTACCCCCGGAACCAGATACTGCATTTGCAAAGAACCCCACCTTCAGGGATTGGACTGCTTCAGAAGCCCAGCCAGGAGAACAGTGGCTCCAAGACCAGCACGCAGTAGGCCATCAGAAACATTGGTGGCAATGAATTGAGATAGCTTTCTTTCAAGCCTCATTGGAACCTGAAAGAGGGATTGGAGTATTTGATAACAGATCTCCCTCTGAGCAGTGGCGGGCTGCACAGCGGCTGCTGCTTGCCCCCGTTCGGACTTGGGTCCCAGCTGACTCATCTGGCTTCAAATTTCCATCCCTCTTCTTGTCACCATTCAATTTTGGCATATCTCTTTTGATTTCTCTTACCATTCTGATCTGCCGGCTGCCTAAACATCTCAATTTTGAATTTCAGTCCAACATACTGCCCCACCCCCACTCTGTCTGATCTGCTCTTTTACCTGGTGACAGGTGCTCACTTTCCTTGAGGTGTTTGGCAGTGAGCCCCACTCCAGCTTTCAGGACAGGCTCCCTGGAAGCAGGAGATGGGGAAGGCACCAAAGCCCCTGGCCATTGCCCCACTTGGGCAGATACCCCGTGCTTTCTGCACAGCTGTTCTGCATCCCTGCCTACATTCAGTAGATAACAAAGAGCTGGTCCTTGGCAAGCTGTGCCCAAGGGCTGGCAACCACAGATCAGCACAAAAACCAAATATTCAAGGTTCCCATGAATTTATTTCTAAATCAGCTGTCGTGAAGGCAGCATTCACAAATTAGCTACTGAGTGAGGGTTTTGTGTATTGATATGCGTATTGCCTTCCTTGATGCACTTGAATGCAGTTTTTCTACTGCCCGATGAGCCTGGAAAGAATTCTTACTATTTCTCAAAATGTTTCTAATTTATTTTCATGGAAAGTTCTTCAGCAGAGAGCTTTGTGGGTCCAGTTAAATTTCAGAATTTAGAAGTATCTACCCTTTTAGCTTATCTCAGGGCCACCAATTGTGACTGCAGTCAGCCTGCCTGGAGCTGGCCATGGACTCTCGCCCTCCCTGGCTGTGCCCGTGGGGTTCCATCTGCCTGCTTGGAAGGCCCCTCCCATTCCTATCTGTGACAACCCCACTTCTCTGTTCTCTTCCATGATTCCCATCCCCAGCAAAATCTGTCTCCTGTTCACACTCCCAAAAAACTTGGTTAGTACATCAGTTTGCATGCATCACTTATCAGGTGTATTAATACTGGACTGTGAGCTCTTTGGGGTTAGATACTACATCTTATTCCCCTTTGTAGCCTCGGGGGCACAGTAAGCACTTTTTAAATGTTCGACAGAAGGATGAACAAATTCAAATTCATTATGAGTCATACAGATGCATAGGTATCCAACTGTGCAAATGTGGAATGAATAGACAGATGCAGAAACTTTTATACCTATGAGATAAAGAAGATAGAGTATGCGGGTCATGGAAGACACCAGAAAGTGGGATTTTCACAGCTGGTCAAGGGAGGCAGGTGAGGAAGGGCCTTCCAGGCAGGCGGATGGAACCTGGCGGGCATGAGCAGGGAGGTGTGAATGCACAGGATGAGCCCAAGGACTGGTGACTGGAGCTGGGACTCAGGAAGATGGGGCCTGGGTAATGCACTGGAGGTGAGTGTCAGGGTTGGAGGCAAATGTCCAGGGAGTCAGGAAAGTCTAGACCCAGCCCTGATGAAACACCACTTTGGTACATCTCATAAGGTGAGCAATGAAAAGTCACACTACCACATGCCCCATAGCTTCACCAGGGTGGTGGTATCTGCTCTCTAAACTCTATACTAAGCCAAATGCATTTGTTATTTTAAGAATTATCTTGGAATGCCTTAAAAAAAATCCCCCCAAATATTATTTATAGTGTAAAGTAAAACATTGATTAACTGGATCCTTCAAATGACTAGAATTTTTTATGCACCATACTTTTGGGTGAAAGAGGCAAGTCACCAAAAGCACAGGCAAGATTTTAAAGAATTATCTATGATATGTGCTAGGAACAATACCCCAGCAGCCCACACTCCTGCTCCCCTATGGCCTAACTGAATTTTCAGGGCCACAGTCTGTCCTGAAACCAGAAATCCTGCTTCATATTGAAGGTTAAGTCCTTTCTCCCAATTGGACCTTAAGTTCTTTGAGGTCAAGGAACTATATCTTATACCACTTTGTAGTTCACACAGCATCTGACACAGCTCTTTGCACATTTTTGGGTTTTAAATATTTGGTAATGGATTAGAAAAATATATCTGTCTATAATAAAGCCACATATGTATCTTCATTGGTGTAGGTAGAATAGCTGGAATATTTTAGGTCATTCTCCTCTCTTCATGTTCAGTGCTTTTGAATCAGATAGATTTGGGTTTAACCTTCTGTTCTGCCAGTCACTAGCAGTATAAACTTGGGCAAATGACTTAACTCTCAACCTAACATGCAGGGATGTTGTAAGAATCGGTGGTTAAATATTTAAGATGTCTGACACCTGCTGTTGTTACCGTTACCGTTACCATTTCACTTCCTGGCTTGTAGCTTGTTATTCCACAGTTGTGAGTCCTTGTATTTTCTGTGACTGCATTTCCACGTGGGAGTTTAGCTCCTATTATTACAAGGCTGGCTTCAGTAAGGGGGTGCTGTTTGACTTGAATCTTGAAGTATGAGTAGGTGCTTAACAGATGGAAGTGAGTGGAAAAGGTCTTCCAGACCGAGGGATCAGGATGTACAAAGACCTGGAGGCATGGAGAACTGGGGAAGGTGATCTTGGCTGGAGTGGCAGATGGCGGAGACGGGCAGTGGACAGGCCAAGGCGAAGCGTGTGGGCAGAAGCCAGATCATGAAGGGCCTTGTGTGGATGCTGAATTTGGGCTGTATCCTGTGGGTGAAGTAGAAGTGTGGTTATCAGTAATGTAGTCAGATTGGCAAGGTTCTTTTATGTGTGATCCTCTAGTCTTCATTAATTTCCTGCAAGTTTTCAATAAATCTCTAAACAAAATTTATCTTCTTTCAAAAAAGTTAGCTTAGTGAACTTTGAACCATGTGTAGGGGATGGGAATGGACCGTTTCCCTAGTGTGTGACGACTTATTATGCTCCGGAGGAATGTCTCCCTTAATTCCTGGTTGTCCTTGGGTGATGTGGCCAGCTAAGTGCCTCAACCTGCCAGTCTCTTTTGCCCTCTTTGTGAGACTGACAGTCATATTGAGGTGTATCGAATGCTGGTTTTGTCCCAAGTCTTTTTCCCCACCTTCAGGGTTTCCTCAGTAGATTGAATCTATCATATCCTTGGACATCAACTGCAGCAAACTGATGTTAATCATTGTTTGTGTACCCTTCATTCCTCTGCTAATGTGGCATACACCCAGCCAGATGTTTTCGAACAATCTTGAAATGTGTGAGCAGGGTTCGGCAAATATGATGACAAGTATCACTTGTTCTGTTTTCAGTATTGTTCTCTGTCTTATAAACAAGTGGAGGTTTGAGGAATGGTGGAAAGAAGCACAGTCTCCTTGAGGCAGCTCCTCCTTCTTCTGCTTGTGCTTCCAAAACAGTGTCAGAGGCAGGCTCGCCGGGGCTTCCTGTCCATCGTACTGGAAATCCCTGCCCAGTGGCCCAGAGTCTTTTGACTTTGCCCGTGCCCCTGCTGTCCAGCTCCTTTTCTCTGCCAGCCTCTGCCATGCTGTTCCTCTTTCTTCACTTCCAGGTGCCTTTTCCATCATTTGTGCTCAGCAATTCCACTATTGTTCTTCCTGTCTGGTTCTCTTAAATCCAGCCCACACCTTTTCAACTCCATATCCTGAGTCAAGTGTTTGAAAGCTGTTATTTCATGTTAATTGGAAGTTCTTTTTCCAGCCAAGAAGCCTGGCACAGAACAGTTCCCCCAAGCTGAGGCTCAGAGGCGAGCTCTATCTTTTTGTACTTTGGGTACAGTTAAAGGGATCGTGGGTAACTGCTGTTAGAACCACCCTGCTGCCTGCAGTGCAGGGAACCTACCCACCCCCCAGGCCCACCCTGGGGCAGGCAAGCTCCCAGCTCAGCTAAGCCAGGGGAGCTCTGTGTGCCTCCCAGAGACTGTACACCACCACCTGCAGCACCCCTAAGGCCTCCCTGGGCACCCCATGGACCTAGATGGGGTCTCCCCATGGTCCTAGGTGGGGTCTCCCCTGGCCACAATTGCTTGGCAACCACCTCTCATCCAGGAGGGTCTCTGGGCCTCCAGCTAGGTCTCCACCAGATGCTAACAGGTGAACATTTGGCCACTGCTTCTTCCTTTATAACATGTCTCCCAGGTGACCCAAGTTTAGAAGGAGGTTCTGGTGGAAAAATACTCCTACCACATTCTGGACTTGTGAGGACAGCATCAGGAATCTGCTTCTGGTTCCTTAAAACCCTGTAGGCAATCCTGGCAAGGCTTCCAAAGGCTTTCTGACATCTTTTTGAGATGTTTTTGAGCAGAAGCCAAGCCTGGTCTCACTTCTAGTGCTGCTCTTTATGCCCACCTGCCTGTAGATCAGGGATGGCATCCGTCCCATTACCTGGTCTGTCATCCCATCATCCTTGGCTACTGTAAACCAGGCTCAAGGGGCTGCAGCCCACCCCACTGGGAGCCACCAGCACCCTCTTGGGAACGGGGCCTATATAGTCAGAGATATGAAAGAAATGTGGTATTTGGCCAACGAATGGTACTGAGAGGAGTAAAGGGGCCAATGGCATGTGCGGCGCAGAATCGTGCGGGTGAAATACTAGACTGCTTATTGGCAGCGGTACGGACTCACTGTAGTTTCTTAAGCTGGAGAAGAAAATGATTTTTACAGATCTTTATAATAAGGTTTCTTGAAGAAATGCTGTTCAGAGGACAGGGAGACCATCGGGAAGGTATCTGCACCCATGACGGGGCCTTTGCTGGGACAGTGGTGATGAGCTCGGGGACCAAGAGAGCTGATGGCTAGAGCCGTGGCGTAGACACATAGTAGATTTGGGATTGGGATGATTCTGAGGGGCTGAGAAAGACAAGACGGTTCTAAACTTAGTGCTCAAAGGTCTGGATAGAGGATGAAGCCATTGGTGGTAAATTTTTTTAAAATGGGAAGAGATTATGGAATGATTTCTTGACTTCCGAGCCCCTAAATAGTGGAGCTGGGGAATATCGACGGGGAGAAGGCCTTAGCCAGATGCCACCCTTTTTTATTCACCTTCCATTCAGGGTTTGCAAAGTTGCCCAGATTCACATAACAAGGCCGCTTGTAGTTATTTATATCAACTGAGTAACATCTCTTGTGTACTTCTGTAAATAAGGCAAGATTTCCTTTTAATAGGTTTTTGAATTTTCACAAATAAATTGGTTTTGTTTCAAAAATCATATTCTTAATAAAAATCCCTGTGTTCTGAATAAAAGTAGCCACTCTGATGCTTTTAACCTGACCACAAATAGTCATGTCATAGTTGCATTTGCCTCAGTGGTGAGACTTACGTGAAGCCGTCTGTTGATCAGGGAGTTCTAGAATCCTTGACCTTGCTGCCTCCTGCTTCCCTTGGAGTGAGTGCTTTGGCATCCGTCCCCTTTCTGAAGCGAGTACAGTAGCTCCCAGGTCTAGGCCAGACCATCCTGCTTGGGTCTGGCCGGGCTCTGGCTTGAGCTGTGCGTTCTCTCCCCTTGTCTCCCCACCGTAGACTACTGTTTTCCAAAGTGAAGCTGGAATCCCTCTGCCGGGGCCCGGATGAGGCGCTGCTCACTTGTAAGCACATGCTGCAAATATGGAAATCCTGCTACAACCTGACCAACCCCAGGTAAGGGAGGGGCGGTGCCTGGGGGTCCTGCCTACTGGGACCGTCTCTGATGGGCCTTTGCCCCTGGGCCCTCCAGGTTCCCAGCGGAGCAGACGACAGCGGTGGAGCCCACACTCCAGTTTTAAGAGGATTTTCTCCCCCTGGCTGATGAAGCCTCCAAATTGAGGGTTTCGTTTGCTTTTGTTGCCATGGTGACCCGGGAGGCTCCATTCACAATTAATCTCTACCTGGTTTCTCTCTATCAGCAATTTACCTAATTCCTCCGACAATTCTCTGCACCTTTCTGATGGTTTATGAACAGACTGGTCAGTGATGTGTTTCCAACGGGCTTCTTACAGTAACATTTCAAAGATCTGCCTCAAAAACAGGCTGATCCTACTAAGGAGAGGAGAGATCGCTATTGGCATGATAAAGTACAATTTTCAAAAAAAAAAAAAATTAAAATCTTGACTCCTGCAAATATAAAATAAACTGGTATCAAGGATTTTATTGACCTCATTAACTAATGAAGGAACCAGTAATATGTTAAGACTCCTTCAAAGAAGAATTTTTAAAATGAAGATAGATATTGGCAGGAATGCTGTAAGGATTTGTAAATCTATGCAAAAAATTAACATCCTATAGGGCAATGAAACATATTGTTTGGAGTTATCTTTCTACAGGGTAAAAGCAATCATCTATCAAACAAAATTAATTTGCATTATAATCAGTTTTCGACAGGTTAACTGTCAGTAGAAAGTCAGCCAAAGGTGCACACCCTATAGAATCAGAACGTCTCAGTAGCTCCACTACTCAACACCCAGCAAACCGCTGCAAGACACCCAATCACCTGTTTCGCCCACTTCCACAGGACAATTTTTCCTGTTGTGCATTTGGATTACTAAGTATGTCCTGCCCTGTGAAAGAAGAAATGTAATGGAAAGGGACCTGATGATTCAAGTAAACTCACTCAACCCCTAGTATGTTTTCCAAGCTCACAGCCAGGTGTATGGACAGCCCATGTCCTGCGCTTAAGAGTCAGGAATCTAATAATGTCCAACTCAAGCATAGATGTGTCTCAAGAGGACCGCCACCCTGTTGTCCTGATCTGCAGGCTGGAGAAGGCATGTCCCACGAGGAGGGGGCTAGGAGGTGGGCAGGGGTCTGTAGCCAGGGCTGTGGAGAGATGGGATGGGCACCAGGGCAACAGCAGCAATGTGGAGTAAGATCCCCTGTGAGATTGTGTTTTGCAAATGTTTCTGCAGTTTTGTTTTGTTTTCTTTAAGTGTTCAAACTCAGAGCCCTGTTAGGGGGATAGGGCCCTTGTGAACTGTTCCCTGGCTACAGGCAGAATGGGCAGAGCAGGTGGAAGGCGAGGGAGGTCGGATCAGAAAGCCAGCCCCACTCTCCAGGCCCCAGCAGAGCTCAGAGTTGCAAGCTTTAGACCAGAGTCCCCATCTGTGACTTCCGCCTGTGGCAAGTCCTCTACTGCCCGGTGCTCTCCTCTTCCCTATTGGTGAAATGGTCATCACAGAGATGGCCTCTTCCCTTTCATGGGTATGTTCTGAAAATAAAGACCATTAAAATTTTTTTTAATTCCACTTTCTAAGTCTGTTAGCAAAAATAGGAAATGCCCATATGTCTCTTCCCCCCAGACCCCTCACTCCTGTCCCATCAGAAGCAGCAGGATTTGGAGGAGAGTCTTCTCCGTGTAACCCAGCTAACAGGAGTCACCCCCAGGCTGGTTGCCTCATTCCCTTGCCTGTAGCCCCTTTAGAAATGAGAAAATAAATCCATCAGCTTTCACAGTGCCAATTTTCCCTCAGTTCTCCACACCTCTCCCACCTCCCCACATTTCCTCCCACTTAGCAACCAAGAATATTGAATGTGAGGAGAGAAAAATAGCAGAATGGGAAAGCTTTTTAAAAATACTTAACCAAATGCCTGGGCTGTGTCCATACTTCTTCCGTTTCCTGAAGGATCTTTCAGGGCCAGAGCAGGGAGGAGCCCTGGCTCAAGGCATAGCGTCTGGATGGAGGCGTGGGGTGGGGTGGGGAGCCATTGGCAGTTCACAACTGCTCCCCCAGCGCCTTCAGCAAGCCGAGGGGGGCGGAGGGTGGATCGAGCAGCCCCTTATTAGCCAGCTTCCTGACTTGCTTGTTTTTTTTTTT
>PVKY010010781.1:0-12415 GCA_004027775.1 Bradypus variegatus
GAGGAACTTCTGCTTATCTACCTCACTAAGAAGTACAGAAGACTAATTAGCCTTTAGCTGTAACATTTTAGAATCCCCAAGAGGAAAGTATAATGCAGTGGTTTTTCTGGTTAAGTACTGTTGCCTCTCAGTTTTCCAATAACAGTGATTTTCACCATCTTACCACTAATGAGCTAAAGAATGAGAATGAGATAGCTTTCAAATGGTAGTCCATATTATTGTCACCATCAATTAAAGCAGAGTAAAATACTAATTATAGCAACTGTGCCTAGAATTTATCTGCCATGTGAAAGAACCCAGCAAATATAATCTAATCATGTATCATTTGTCTCTCTCTACAATGTCATTATTGATAAACTGAACTGGTAGTATAATCAATTTGCTTAAGATTAAGTGTAAAAAGCAGTGTCCTGGAGAAAATCTGGACTAAGACACTCTTAACATTGGACAGAATCACATACATGAAGCTAATTTAAACTGGAATGCGCGAGGTTTCCCAATGGAATAACTGAAGCCCTAGCGTTGCCTATAGATGAGTTTTGTTGGGGCAAAGGTAAAAGGAGCTCTTTTAGCTGGGCTTGGAACCTTCCACAGGTTCCTCAGTATTTGCAATGCCACTCTGGACCCAGAAAGCTTGAGTGATCACACTGGCCCTGGACAATAACTTCTTTGGGTGGGAAGTCGATGACTTTAGTCTGATGGCTAACAGAGTGGAGAAAATGTGAACTAGCTCTTGATGGACAGCAATGAACCTCCTGGGTGACCCATTTTAGGTCCATCTTGTATCTACAGTGAAAAGTAAAGGATCAAAGTGAACGCAGGGCTTGGCTTCCTCATATAGGGCATCTGCAGAGACTTCAGCTTGGTTGTTACCCTGGCAAGCCACTGATGCAATTTCCTTCAGAAGCGAGACAGGAGGAGCAGATTCTCATAGCTTAGTTCCAGGGAAGGCGATTCTTGGCTCATTTGTTACTTTTGAAACCTCTGCCAAGGTGCATTAACTGTACACTCTCATTTTAGTTTCCTGATTCTTAAAAATGCTAAGTTAAATGTGAGCCACCCCCTTGGTGGGAATCAGGATTAATGTAGAGAGAGATGCTATTCCAGTGCTTATGGCCTTCAGTTGACAAATTTTTATCCAGCTGAGTGAGATGATGAGCTAGCCACCAAGAGCCCACTCCCAGCAATTCCATCATTTTCTCTCATAATTTCCCTTTGGCTTTTTGGTAAATGTTCATTCATGTGCTATATGGGGTTTCACTCTCTTGAGTAGTGAAAACAGGTACTCTTCACTCTGAAAAATTTCAAATGCTCACATGGTTGGAAGAATAAACCCTAAATAGTTCCTGACAAATGATTGGCATTGGGGCCTGGATTGAATCCTGCCCTTACCACTTACTACACTAATGATCTTGAGGCTGTACCTTTAAAATGTCTACGAGTCTGTCCTGTCTTCTCTGAAATGAAAATGAAGGGCGACACCTTGTATTTGAATCGATGCAACAGTGCATGTGAAAGTGCCCAGTCATATGGAAAGCACTGCACCAATATGAAGGATTATCATTGTGCTTTAACTTCACCAGAAGATATTTGTGTGTAAAGTCTTCCTTACACACATAATGTGTGTGCATGTGTATGTGAGTAGATAGGTTTCTCCAAGATGACAGCAGGGGACTTAGATATTTTACAATAATGCCTCTGTGACGAAGAGCACTTGTTGATTCGGTGTGTATTCACTGAGTGCCTACTATGTGCCTGTCATTCTGCTAAGTGCTGCACATAAAGTGATCCACATGATTGACAACACCCTTGACTCTATACAGCCAATGGACACTCCTGTGAGGGTGTGGGAACAGTGGGAGGAAACAATTAACATAAACAAATGAGGTCATCTCAGATGGTGTATGGACTATGAAGAAAAACATCACAAGTCGTCTACCGGAGTGGCGTGCGAACTGAGTTTGGAATAGTGGGAATGTATCAGCCACATGAAGACCTGGGAAAATTGCTCTAGGCAGCAAGCACAAAGTCCAAGAAGTAAGCAAGAGCGGGAGATGTTAGAAAGACAGGAAAAACGACAGTGCATTTGGAGCCTAGGAGGAGAAGATTATCGGAGACATAAGCAGCAACCAGCACATAGAAGACAGAGTAAGCCATGGAGAGGCATTAGGATTTTATTCTAGTTTCTATGAGAGGCCATGAGTAGGTTTTCTGTATGTCTTTGGATATTACCAAGTGTGGAAAACTAAACAGTACCGACTGAAAACCACAGGTTTTAAAAAAAGCGATTAAGTCTCCACTTCATCCCCCTGCAAGAGCTGGGAAACAAGCTTGGACCCCTAGAGGGCGCTAGAGGAAAACGTTTTGCAACCAAAGCCGCAAAGGCCCTTTCAGTACCAAAGGTGAGGGGAGAGCGCTCTGGTTGTTCCTTCAGATTCTGGTAAAAGGTGATTCAATCCGTGAAACCATCATTTAGCTACAATTCCCACCCAAACAAAAAGTTGAATGAGTTTGGTTTCTCTGTATCAGGGCCTGGATTTTCACAGCGGAGAACTGTTTATGATGAGGTGGGTGTGGGAAGACATTTTGGCATTATTTTTAATTTTCTCCCATCTGGTAGTATTCGAGTAGAGTATAAAAGAAATATGGAGCAAAAATTTACTTTCTGGATTCATTTGGCAAGAAAAGTGTCTCTATACTTAGAACTTTGAGAATATTCATAATTTGCAACTTGAGATGTATTATTCTAAATACTATTGCAAACTTGCTTGATGCAATCTTTAGTAACTGTATCAAGAAAAGCTTCTGCATGAAAAGTAGTGGGTTATGATAAATGGAATTTTCTTCAAATGATCAGGTAACAATGATCTTTTGTAAAACAACTCAGAGTTAGAGAGATTAACAAAGAGAGGATGAGAAGGGGAAAGGAGAGAGGCACAAGAAAGCCAAGGAGAAGTCTCCTGTTGTCCAGTAGATAATAAAGGACATCTAAAACGTGAGAGAGCCTGGAAGAAAGGGGGAGATTTAGAAGATATTAAGGTTCAGATCCATGGGTAAGCAGGATTGAGAAACACAGTTAAGAAAATTGAATATCCCAAAGAAAGTGATTCCCTCTTATCAAATAAAGAATTTGTCATCTATGGATATTAATGATTCATGGTGACTTTGAGAAAACCTTCATTATCTTTAATAAGGGAAAGTTCAGCCAGTCAACCCTTATTCTCACAGGCTCTCATCTTCCCATTTCATGCTTCATGATCACAGCCATGTACTTTATATACTTTAGAGACTTCAAGAGGCACAGCCAAAGCCACCAACCAGATAAGTATCCTGAACAAAGGAATATGAAGTCATCACAGAAGAGACCGAATCCTAAATTGACTAGAAAACCCACAGAATGGGTTAAAGCACCCTACGAGTGCCAGCAGCCTAAAAATCATGAGCCATTTTCAGAGGCGAAGCACCCATTTATTCTAAGAATCATATTTTCAAACACAACCACAAATAATTTTTTTAAGCTTCTAATAGGACAAAAGTGGCAAAGAGGCTGAGGCTAGGACAGCTACATATGAAACAGCCCGTGGCCCCAGCACCCTACATCAGACTCCTATTTGAAAACACTGCAGTTGACTTGTTTCCCTTGTTTTGAAGAAGCCCCTCCAATTCACTCTCCTGTTTCCCACCAGACATTGGGCAAAGTATTAAGCCACTATTTATCTACAGGTTTTAGTCAGTTTAAACAATAGTTGTTCATCTGCCTTCCCATCCGTAGGCAATGGGAACTTTGTTCACACAGACACATCAATATTTAACGGAGAGGGGCAGGAAGAAAGTTGGAGAAAGAAAAAGACATAAAGCATGAGGTGCCACTCAAATATCATTGCAAATCATCTACACCATAATATTCCTTTGCAGTTAAGCAAAACTTGCATTCTTTGTCATTTAACACCCCCCCCCCGCAATTCCTGAGGTTTATTTATTCAAACTCTGGAGTTGGATCCTGAAATGAAGGAGGACATCATCTCAGATCCCCCCAAGGCAATTAAAAAAAATTCCCAAATCAAACATGTCTCACAAGATTGTTGGGAGGGGTAGGTGGGATGACATATGCTAACACTAGCAAGTGATAGGTACTCAGCAAATGTTGGTTCCTTCGAGAACAGAGGTTTTGTGCCATCTGCCATCGAGCTACGCAGAAACCTAACTCAGAGTCTCAGCACCCCTTAGGAAATCTGTGACTTTATGAGTAAAGCTGCTAAGGAATGGGTCACTTTCTAAATCAGGGTGCTTCTCCTCCCCTTCTGTCACCTGCTCCAGAGACTGCAGATTGGAGGATATGTGAAGAGCAGAAAGAACACTGTTTCCTAGCTGATGTAGGAAGAGAATTACTCCCAGAATCACAGTAGAAGAGTAGAGCTGGAAGAAAGTTTAGAGGTCATTTTGCCCCACTTTCCTCCAGGAACAGAGAGATGCCCATTCACCCAAACCCGGTCTCCAGGTGGCAGGCCCTGTGCCAGGTGCGGGAAGAGCATTCAGAATAAGCGAGGCAACCCTCTGGCTCCCTGGAAGCTATTTATAAATAACTCGCGGGAGTCAGGGGCAAGAGCAAGGCAGGCGCGAGTTACCTGGTTGACGGAAATGAGCGCCAGCCGGGGAATGACCACTTGGAGGAGCACCTGCAGCAGCGAGGTGCCCAGGCCGGCCGGGATGGCCCAGGTGAGCGGCAGCGGCAGCATGCTGTAGGTGGCGAAAAGGGTGAAAAGCACGTAGCCTATGCCGTCGCCGAGGAGCCCGTAGCCCAGGCCGGCTGCCAGGATCTGCGTGGTCATGGCCGCCCAGGTGACCACGCCGCTGTACTGCAGGTGGGTGTGCGACGTGGTGTCCTTCCTGACCACCACCAGAGCGCAGATCACCACCTCGATGCCCGTGAAGAAGCCCAGCAGGATGCCCTTGAGCGGGTCCATGGGGGCCGAGGCCAGACTCAGGTGCAGAACCAAGAGGGTGAGTTTGGTCAGCACGTCCAGCACGTTCATCACCACCTCCGACTTGCGCCTCTGGCCCAGGAAATAGCGCTGGTAGAGGCGTTCCAGATCCCGGGACTTGAAGGAGTTGCGCAGGGTGGGGAAAATGACCCCTCGGTAGCTATAGCCCCCACTGAGGAAGAAATCCGAGTTGCTCGGGGCGCAGTCGAGGTGCAGGAAGCCCAGGTCGCCCCCGCTGCCGCTCCCGCTGCGTTCCGGGAAGACTTTGGTGCTGCCGGTGCTGTGCGCTCGCTCCCCGGGGCCCAGCGAGTAGAGCGGCAGCGCCGAATCGCCCGAGTGCTGCGGCGCGTGGTGGTTGGGGCCGCCGCCGAGGGGGTCCGAGGCTTTGCGGGAACCTCCGCTCCCGCCGCCGCCGCCGGCCCGGTGCCCGTGAATGAAGCGCTGCTCGGTGATGTGCCGCACCGCCGTCTGCCACAGCAGCCGCTGCGGCCGGGAGCCGCTCCCGCCGTCGCCGGCCGGGGGCGTCGGGCGGATGGTGTAGAGTTCCTCGCTGCCGCTGAGGCAGCTCACATCCGAGAGTTCCATGGCGCCGGCCGGCAGGGAGGGAGGCGCAGAACCTGGGGGGTGGGGGGACCGCCGGTGAGGGGTTTCCAAAGACCCAAGGGCGGCCTATGGAGGGGAGTGGGGGAGACGGAGCAGGGCGGCGAGCCCTTCTATCCCCGGCCGCCCCCTGGCAAGAGCCCTGGGCAGGGAGCCACGGCGGTCAGGTCATGCTGCTAACCGGGGCAAAGGGCGCCGGGAAGACCGCAGCAGACCTCTGCGTCCTTGCGCGCTGCCCCCCAGCCCCAGCCCCCGCCAGCCCGCGCAGCTGGGGTGCGCGGCGGCCGCGGCTATTTGTCCGCAGAAGCCGGAGCGCTCTGAACCACGCAGCACCTTCCGGGACTCAGGCTCTTTAGCCGGCTCTCGGCTCAGCGTCTTGGCGCAGCCTTTGCTCTCTAAGAGGCGCCCGGGAGCCTGGGTGCCGGGCTTCTGCTCCGCGCCGGGCGGGTCCGGGCTGCGGCTCTGGGCTCCGGATGCCCACGACCCGGCGGCTGCAGAGGGGCTGGCCGGGGGTGACCGGAGGCGGCGACGGGTGCGAAGTTAGCAGCTGCGGCTGGAACATCGCCCTTCAGAGAACTCCATTTCTCCGGGATGGGGAGCCTGGGCGGAGCAGGGGGCGGGGGCAATGAGGAAGGAAGAGTGGGGGCCGGCAAGGCGGCTGGGCGCCCGGCGGGAGGGTTGGGGAGGTGGTCGTCTCAGCGCTAACAAGTCACCAAAGAGTTAATTTGGAGGCGTGGGGAGCGCCGTGGCGCCCTCCTTGGCTGGCTCTTGGCTGCCCCCACCTCCAGACTGAGCGCTGACAGAGCAGCGCTGGCTCGGGCCAGAAGCATCCCTCAGGAAAGGCGAGGGCCTGATCCCAGGGTCCCAGTCCCGACTATAAGACGAGGTCAGCGCTTCCGGGGGTGCTTCCAAGGAGTCGCAGCACACACTTCCCATCGCCTTCACTTCGCTCTTTGAAGTCCATTTGGTCCGAAGCCGGGAGGCGGGAGAAAGAAAAAATGGGGAGGTCTCCAAAAGCCCCAGTTCTGAGAACCAAGAGAAGCCACCGGTGCGGATCCCTGAGGCTGAGAGCCGAAACTTGGCGGGTGCGGCGGCTGTCAGGTTTGGGCGAGAAGAGAGGCCCGAGACCGCGGGAAGTTAACGGAGATGCCTCCGCATCCAGGGATGCGCCGCGTGCTGCGTTCTGGAGCGCACTGTGGGCTCCAGGAGACCCGGGGGAATTTGGAGACCTGTCAGAGTGGCCCGGCTGCCGCGGCGACTTAAACCCGCCCCGCGCCAAGCCACGCCCCCGAAGCCAGGGGCGGGTGGGGTGGCGGCGGGGACCGGGCCCGCAGATCTGGCCCGGACGCCGCGGTCTTGAAGGCACGCGCGTTCCGGCGTGGGAGAGGAAGACCGGGGCTTGGGCGCTCAGCGCCGGGCTCTCCTCCCGGCCTTCTCTTCGCGCTAATGGCCAGCGCTCCAGCTGGGCGAGCCTGCCGTTCCCTCCGCGGTTCCTTTTCTTAGGCACTGGCTCCTGTCTCCGGGAGATGCGGAGCCAGGGATCGTAGGCCGCTTTGCCGACCGTCTCCCAAAGCCCAGCGCTGCGGAATAGGGGTTCCCCTTTCCGTCCTCTCCACCAGGGCGTCTTTGAGCAAAGTCAACTTTCAGGCTAAAAGCAAAATCTCCGAAGTAGCCGCAGTCGTAGAGGTAGGCAGGTTCCTGCGAAGACTACAGGAATCTTGAGGGGGGCACTACAATGGGGGCGCCCCCACTCCCCTGCGCCTCGCGCACTGTTTTTTTTTTTTTTTTTTTTGCTATTTACTGCAGGGGGCAAGGAGGAGGACGTGGGGAACGCATTTCCACGGCCGCTGGAACCCGGGTTTCCCGCAGGGCCGGGCTTCGCTTAGCGGCTGCGGACAAAGCCCACGGTGGCTCTCGGGGCGCCCCAGGACGAGGCAGGATTGGGGCACTGTGCCTGCGCAACGCCAGGCGGAGCGGCGCTTGGGCGCAGGGTCTACAGGCGAGCGCGGCCGCCGCGGTCCGGAGCTGCGCTGCAGGTGGCAGAGCCCGCGGTGGCCGCCACCTCCGCCACCGCGTCTGCAGCTACAGCCGGCGGAGCCCGGGCCCTGAGCCCAGTCAGCTGATGGCCAGTGACGTCAGGCCCTGGGCGCTTTGGCGGCTCCCCACAGCGCCCCGTGAAAGCCCAAACGACCGCCCCCTCAGCCTCTCTGGAGCGAGCGATTTTCCTTCTTGTTTAGAAAAGAAACTCCCCTGGCTCCTTTCCTGACCTGAGCAAGAAAAGCTTTGCGTGCCCCCCGCAACCACATACACCGTCTCTAGGGTTATTTGTGTCCGCTGTGTCCCAGAAACACGGGAATTAATACTTTTCTTTTGAATTCTTTCTTTTCCACGCATATGGGCTTCGGTTTAAACCCAGGACAAGTCAACGGCTTTGCACAGAGAATCCCAGAACGAAGAGAGAAGGCTCTCACCGTTTTCTCCCGTCTCTGTAACAGTAAATTTCTCGGATTTGATAAACACCCTAAAGAAATCTCTAATTCCACTCGTTTAGAGTTGTATTCTACCATTCCTCTAGAAAGGGAACAACAGAAAATGCTGGATTTTAGTACAAACAAAGGACAGCTCTATTTTAACCCACTTTGTAGATGAATTAATTTGCTAACTGGAAAGACCTCTCAGAGTAGCTGCCCCATCCCACAGGACTGGAAGTTAAGGGCAAACTGCCTCGAAAAACTCAGTTCTGCTCTTATGGAGGTCTTAATGAAATAATATCAGAAGGGACATCCCTGTGAAAGTGAATACTGCTAGCTTTTCCTTTTCCTGAATTCCTTCGACTCGTCTGCCCTACCAACCGCTCTGAAACTCTGAGGGTGGCGAATGATTCTTTTGCTTTGAGGAAGGAGTCCAGGCAGGCCCAGGAAGGCTGGGAGGGTTTTCCTGCAGCCCCTAAGCCGGGGCCGGTGGGGAGCCCGGTATTCTCTCTGTGGGTTTTGCTCCCAGTCATCTGTACTAATGATCACATTAGCAAACTTGGCAGTGGAAGACACTTCTTTATTTCCTCAATCCTTTCTCCCTGGGGGCCTGAGGACAGACTGAATAAATGAGGGTTCAAAGCAGATGGAACTTTCCTATGAAAATGTTCCTCCAACCTGGACATACCCCAGGATGATTTATTCAGCAGCAGGAGAAGGTGGGCCAAGGAGGGGGGAATTGGACCCAATCAGATAAAATGACTCAGGCTGATGAATGAGCATAGCATGCTAGAGAAAGAAACTCAAAGAATTTCATCAACTCTAAGGCTGAAGCTAATGTTTCAGAGAGAAAGCATGGCATCTATTCGACTGACTGAATATTCCTTTGCTCCAGGGTTGTTACAATAGGTTGATTTAAAATAAGAGCACAAATGACACAGTTAGACTCAAAAGTTCTTCTTGGTACAGTACAGCGCCATTCAGCCTACATGGGGGAAGATGCTCATTTGTAAAAAGCACCCTCTTTTTGAAAGATGGCTTTAGCTCAACACACATATTGAGAGGCTTTTTGGAATATGCAGAATTGCCAAATAATTATCAATTAAAACAAGAGAAGTCAATATACTGCTTGCACCACAATGGACCTGTCACCATACTTCTTTTTATTCCACGCACATTTACTAAGGCTGGGTCTGTAGGCTGATCCAGAGACTGTACTTTGCCAACCCAGTGTCTTTTTTTGTGTGGTTCCCTCTTCTTGGAATGCCCTCTATGCCCCCTCTCCCACTCCCTTCAAAACAATACTCACATCATCCTTCAAAGCCTGAGCAAGGTTTTCTTACCATAAAGCCTTTCCTGATATTCCTGATGAGAATGGAAGACATCCTTCTCTGTTTTCCAGTCGTCTGTTCTGTGTACTTGTGGGATGGGTCCTTACTACAGGGATCCCTTTACTCCCTTTGCTAACAGGTCTACCACTTCTCCCTAAGGAGCAGTGAGTGCCTTGAAAGGGAGGACTGATTTTTCTTGGTCCCATATCCACCAGCTCCTTGCAACTGTACTGTACCCAGAGAAAATAATACAATAAGCATTTAACTGAGCACCTACTGGGGGTCAGATTTGTCCTTTTACAAACATCTCATTAAACATCCCAGCAATTCTCTGAGGTGGCTCCGTCTTTCTTGTTATTATTCCCATTTTGTTGATGAGGACACTGAGTTCCCAGATAATTAACTTTCTCAGGACCTCATGATTAATAGGCAGCAAAACTCCAGAGGTTAAACTTGGATTGTACATACCTCGCACCCATGTGCTTAATAAAAATGTAATGCCATAACCAACAGTCAACAAAGGTTTATCCAGTTAAAAGAGGACTAATAAAAATGAAATTGTCAAATATATTTGCCATTCCCAAAGCAAAATAAATAAGAAACTTCTGAGATACTTAGGCTTGGAGAATTCTAGTAATATGACTCCGAATTATGGCAGGTGGAGGTAGTAGATCTTTCTTCTTCAGATAGTGGACCTGTTTATTTTTTGCTCAGTTCAAGCCAAAAGACACTATTTGTATGGCTTGTGAAAAAAAGCAGATTTTCACAGATTGGATTAAACCAAAGTAATTGATTGGTCTACTTCACTTCATTTTGGTGGGCGTGTTGGAGCATCCTGTGGGCTCACTGGGGGAAAAATCCCCACCTTTGATGTTGCTATCTACTCTTGGCCACATTACCAATAGATATGCTGAAGAAAAGGAAATTTGTTCCCTCCTGATGCACTTTTGACTTCAAAGGTTAACTATACTGATTTATAAATTTGAGTTTTAGAAGAACTGTTCCTTTTGTAAAATGCCCATGGAAACCCTGACACTCATTGAAGACGTATAAAATATTCACATGTAAAAGAAAAGATGGATTCAGTTCCGGAGTGGACCTGAAACCAGAGATCCTATTTCCAAAGGGAAGGACGGTGTTTGTGACATGGCAGGCTCTGAAGTTGGAAATCCTTAAAGGAAAATTGCAGGCCTGCTTTGCCTGGAAGCACTGCTCTTGGGAAATACCAGAGAGAGAATTTGAGGGCAAGGCAATGTCTTCGGTGAGCTGGGCTCCTCCGTGAAAAGGCATGTGAATTAAAAACTCTGTACTCACATCCATCTGGAATGCAAAACAATTTCCAAAAGAGAAACAAAGTGTCTATTTTATTCCTGCCTTATGCTTTCTCTGCCTTGAAAAATGCAGGCAGAAACAAGTCTTTGTGGACATTTTGGATCTTCACAGGAACCAGTTTAAATTAGATTCTTGTACCTGGAAGGAGAGGGGAGTCTCATCAGTGGGAAAGCAATTCTGAGAAAAGAAAGGCACAACTCATCAGCCAGGCAAGTCAGAGGAAGACACCTTCAAGGGAGACATACTTAAATTTTTCCTTCTTAAAAGATGTTGCCCTTGTCTCTGGATTAACTAGAGGATGAGCTTACTGGGACACAATGTATTAAGACTTTGCTTACTGAAATTGTAAGATAACAAGATCACACACACACACACACACACACTGGAGAAATGATTAAGAAGTTACATAAAGAAAGCCATAATGAGAAAAAAAAGTTAAAGAGGTTTCTAGCTAGTTCATTCATGTCATCAAACCTTTCTCTGGCTATGGTTGAGACTCCTTTTTAATTTGGCACATAGTGAGTCTTGGGACAAAAGGAGCTGCCTCAAGGGAGAATCAAGTGGGTTGCTTTCCCCTCTTCTCTTTAAAAAGAAATTTACCTGATTGCTATTTTAAGAGCACAAAACTACTTTTTGTTTGTATTTCAATCTAGTACTGTTTCCCTGCTGGAGACCTTTGGGTTTTGTGTAGAGTATTTAGACTAAAAAAGTTAAACATAACCTTTTAATATAAATGTATTTATATGCATTTATACATTGCGTATATGGGTTTCAGTCCATCAATTCAGTGTGAAAGAAACCGATCATCTCATCTTTCAAAAATCAGTGTATTTCCTTTTCCATCCATTTGGTGAGACATTTAACCTGCATCCTTCCTGGGGCTTTCATCTGCACCTTTCTAATCCCTGGACAATGCCATAGTTCCAGGCTCTTTTGCAGAGCCCAGGTGGGGTGGGCCTGTGCTAATGCACTTAACACGCGGGCAGGAGAGACCTCTGCCAAGTCTGCCATGGCATCACCTGCCTGACATTACACACTGACCTTCTTCTCCAGGGAACAACCCTAAAGCCATTATTTAGGACTTACAGTTTCTCTTTCTCTTTCCTATCCAGCTGGAGAGTATCTCTTGTTAGTCACATGAGAAGACTTCTTGCTTTATATTTCTTCCAAGCTAACCTGAATTTTCTTGTGCACGCCTGTTTTTCCCTGCACCTTATCACCCCTTGCACCTCTAAAACCTCTAAGTTCTCTTTGGGATTATGTTTTGGAAAAAACAAAAGGTGGAAAGATGACTTTTGCTTTTTGCTCCTCCTTTCTGGAAGTGATTGATAAAACGCTATCAAAGAGAGGGGCACAGAAAATCAAATCCTATAAATTAGTATCTCAAAACATTATCCATCTATGTAAAATGTATGAGATGCCCCCCAGATCAGCGTTTTTCACTGTGGGTTCCAACCCCCTTGTGGATGTGACAGTGAACGTGTAGGCCATGATTAGCATTTACAAAAGAAATCAGTAAAAGAGAGTAAAATACAAATATTGTTTTAACATGGTATTTCTTATTATCCAACTTTATATTCAAAATCTCATTATCCCATTAGAAATCAAATAGATTTAAATAGCCTGGGCTACACACACACACACACACACACACACACACACACACACACACACACACACACAAATACCTGCACGCACA
>PVKY010010782.1:0-12420 GCA_004027775.1 Bradypus variegatus
GCACACTGCATTTGCCTTGGGAAAACCTTCTTGGCAGGAGGGCTGAAGTTCAAGAAAATTTCTGTCTTATCATGGGCTGGTTAAAAAATCAGAAACAGACATCTCATGGAAGAAATCCTAAAGTTAACATTTTAAAATATTAGAACATATAGTGTGCATCAAAAGGGTGCATGTCAAACAAAGAAACAGGAAGTGATGACCCATCCAAAGGAACAGGGTAATAATCAAGAGACACCATCTAAGACAAGAATGTGGATATATCAAACAAAGACTTTTAAAATGATTTTTAAAATGTCAAAGAGATGACAGAAAATACAGAGAAAGAACAAAAGGATATCAGGAAAATAAAGAATAAGCAATATGAGAATCTTAGTAAAGAGAAGGAAATTTTAAAAAGGAACCAAACAGAACTATTGGAGTTGAAGGCCATAATAACTGAAATGAAAAACTCCCAGGAGGTTTTCAAGAGCAGATTGGAACTGGCAGACAGAAGAAAGAATCAGTGAACTCAAAGACAAGACACTTGAAATGAGTCAGGCTGAGGAGCAGAAAGTAAAAGAATAATTAAAAGCAAAAATAGCTTAAGACAGCTCTGGGACACTATCAAGCACACCAATGTACGTGTTATGGGAGTCCCAGAAGGAGAAGAAAGAGAGAAAGGGGCAGAAGAAATACTCAAAGAAATAATAACAGAGAGCTTCCCAAACTTAGAAAAAGACATGAATATGCACATCCCAGAAGCACAGAGAACATCAAACAGGATAAATATGAAATAAAATACACCCCATCATATACTGATGACACTATCAAATGCAAAGGACAAGGAGGGAGTTCTGAAAGCTGCAAGAGAAAAGCAAC
The DNA here is from genome assembly GCA_004027775.1 of Bradypus variegatus. Classification (NCBI taxonomy): domain Eukaryota; kingdom Metazoa; phylum Chordata; class Mammalia; order Pilosa; family Bradypodidae; genus Bradypus; species Bradypus variegatus. Next base: position 859 of record PVKY010010782.1, read on the forward strand.
ATGCTATATACAAGAAAGTCCCGATTTTATTAAGTGCCAATTTCTCACCAGAAACCATGGAAGCAAAAAGACAGTAGGTTAAAATACTTAAAGTGTTGAAAGAAAACAACTGCCAGCCAAAAATTTTATATCTGGTGAGTCTCTTTCACAAATGAGGGAGAGATTAAGACATCCCCAGCTAAACAGAAACTGGGGGGGAGTAAAGCAATTTATAGATTCAATGCAATCCCAATCAACAGTCCAACAACCTTCTTTGCAGAAATGGAAAAGCCAATCATCAAATTTATATGGAAGTGCAAGGGTCCATGAACAGTTAAAGCCATTGAAAAAGAATGAAGTTAAAAGAATCATACTGCCAAATCTTGAAATTTATTACACAGTCACAACAATCAAAATAGCATGGTACTGGCACAAGGACAGACATATAGACCATTGGAATTGAATTGAGAATTCAGAAGTCAACCCTTACATTTATGACCAACTGATTTCTGATGAGGGGCAAAGATCACTAACTTGAGAGTGAATGGTCTCTTCAACAAATAGCATTCAGAAAACTGGATCTTCATTTGCAAAAAAAAAGGAGGACTCCCATTTCACATTTTATACAAAAAGTCAACTCAAAATAGACAAAGACCTAAATATAAGAGACAGAACTTTCAAACTCCTATAAGAAAATATAGGGAAGGATCCTCAGGACCTTGTGCCTTGTGTTAGGCAATGGTTTCTTAGACTTTACAACAAAAGCACAAGCAACACAAGAAAAATTAGACAAATGGAACCTCATCAAAATTTAAAACTTTGAATGTCAAAGGACTTTATCATGAAAGTTGAACAACCTCTTCAATGACAGAAAATATCTGGAAATCACATACTTGATAAAGACTTAAGATCCAGAATAAATAAATTCTTTAATTTAACAAAGGCCAACAACCCAATTTAAAAATGGGCAAAAGACTTGAATAGACATATGTCCAAAGAAGAAATACAATTGGCCAGAAAGCACATGAAAAGATGCCCAATATCATTCACTATCAAGAAAATGAAAATGAACATCATGAGATACCATTTCAGACTCATTAGAATGTTTGCTATTAACAAAATGGAAACCAGCAGGTGTTTGGAGAGGATGCAAAGAAATAGGAACATTCATTAATTTCTGGTGGGAATGTAAAGTGGTGCAACCACTGTGGAACACAGTTTGGTGGCTCCTCAGAAAGCTAAGTTTAGAACTAACATATGACCTGGCAATCCCACTATTAGGTATATACCCAAAAGAATTAAAAGCAGGGACTGTAGAAGATATTTGTACACTGATGTTCATAGAGGCATTATTCACAATTGTCAAAAGATGGAAGCAACTCAAGTGTCCTCAACAGATGAATGGATAAGTAAATCATGGTATATACAAACAAAAAGATATATTCTTCTGTAAAAAGAATAAAGTCCTGGTACATGCAACAATATGGGTGAACCCTGAAGACATCGTATTGAGTGAAATGAGCCAGACACAAAAGGACAAATACTGTATGAGCTTACTGATTTGAAATAATTAGATCTAGTAAACTCATAGAGTCAGAATCTCGAGGATACTTTAACAGGAGGTGTGGGAATAGGGAATGGGAAGTTAAGTCTTAAAATGCACAGGGTTCCTATTTGGAATGATGCTAATGTTCTGTAATGGATGGTGGTAATGGTATGTCCTCCCACTGTCTTCTGGCCTCCATGGTTTCTATTGAGAAATTGGATGTGAATACTATTAAGGATTCCTGGCATGTTACTCTTTGCTTCTCTTGCTGTTTTTAAGAATCTCTCTTTGTTCTTGGCATTGTACAGTTTGATCATAATGTGTCTCAGTGTAGCTATGTTTGGGTTCATCCTGCTTGGCATTTGTTCAGCACCTTGGATTTGTAAATTCATATTTTTCACTAGATTTTGGGAGTTTCCTGCCATTATTTCTTCAAATATTTCTTCTGGCCCTTCATCTTCTCTTCCCCTTCTGAGACCTCTATATTGTATGTATTGGTATAGCTTGATGGTGTCTGTTCTGGTTTGCTAATGCTGCTGTTTTGCAAAACACCAGAAATGGATTGGCTTTTATAAAAGGGGGTTATTTGGCTACAAAGTTACAGTCCTAAGGCTATAAACTATCCAAGGTAAGGCATCAACAATAGGGTACCTTTACTGGACAAAGATGGGTAACTTCACTGGAGAGAGGTCATTGACATGGGGAAAACCTCTGTTAGCTGGGAAGGCATGTGGCTGGCATCTGCTCCAGGGTTCTGGTTTCAAAATGGCTTTCTCCCAGGATGTTTCTCTCTAGATGTCTGGGGGTATTTTCTTAGTTTCTCCCAGGCAAACTCTGGAGTAGCAAAAGTCTTTCAATGGACATCTTCAAAATGTTTCTCTTGGCTGCAGCGCCAAGCATTTCTAAGCATCAGCATCAGCCAGCAAGCCTCTGGGCCTATATGGCTCTTTTTAAAGCACTCTGGTAAACTAATCAAGTCCCACACTGAATACACAGGGCCACACTTCCATGGAAACATTCAATCGAGAGGTCACACCCTAATCAAAGGTGTCTCTCACAGTTAGGTAGTCATATCTCCATGGAAATAACCTAATCCCAATATCGCACAAGATTGGCTTAGAAGATCATGGCTTTTTCTTGGAGGACATAATATATCCAAACTGTCACTGTGTCCCACAGTTTCCTCAGGATCTGTTCATTTTTTTCATGCTTTTCTCTTTCTGCTCCTCAACCTGGACAATTTCAATGGTTTTGTCTTCAAGTTAGCTGATCCTTTCATCTACCGCCTCCAAACTTCTCTTCAATGCCTCTATTTAATTTTTCACTTCAGTTATTATTCTTTTGAGTTCCAGAATTTCTATTTGGTTCCTCTTTATAATTTCTATCTCATTTATTGACATTTTCATCTTGTTCATATACTGTTTTCCTAGTTTCTTTTAGTTCTTTCTCCATGTTTTCCTTTAATTCATTTATCCTCTTTATGAAAGTCATTTTAAGATCCTTGATTAGTAATTCCAAACATGGCATGTCCCCTGAATATTTTCCATCGAATCATTTTTTTTCCTGTGACTGGGCCATACTTTCCTATCTCTTTGCATGTTTTATAATTTTGTGTTGAAAACACAAACACTGGAATACTATACTGTGATCAATCTGGAAATCTACTTCTCCCATTCTTTAGTCTTCCAGACTAAGAACAAGAAGCAGAAAAAGGGGAGAGGAAGAGTTAAAGAAATAAAATGGTTAAAAAAAGAAAGGAATGAAAGGGAGAGGGAAAGAAAGAGGGAAAATACTAGCAAACAGACAAAACACCCACAGACAAAAAAAGGAAAAAAGAATAAACTGCACATTTCTCCATGTCTCTTTTTATATGCTGTTGTGATGCCAGAAGCTGCGCTTTCAAGGCTGAAACCTAGGCCAGCATCCCTGCTCATCCTCAGGGATCTGCCAAATCCAAAAAATAAAACATAGAAAAAGGAAAAAAAATGAAGAATAAAAAGAGGTGCACTGATTATCTATGTTTCTGCATAAGCTGCTGTAAGGCCAGAAGAAGCTGCTTCTGAGAGATACCAAGGCTAACGTCTGCACTAGAGAGGAAGGAAGAAAGGAAAGAAAGAAGGAAGGGAGGGAGGGAGGGAAGGAAGGAAGGAAGGAAGGAAGGAAGGAAGGAAGGAAGGAAGGAAGGAAGGAAGGAAGGGAGGGAGGAAAACCACAAAGAAGGTGCACTAGCTTTTTACATCCAGGTGTATGCTTGTAGGAGCCTGGAAGCACTGCTGCAGAGAGGGCTGAAACTGAGGCCAGCTTCTGTGCTGGTACCTCAAGGATCCTCCAGACCTACCTAAATCCTTAATCCCAAATTTTAAAGGAGGCAGTTTCCTTTGCCAATCCTGGCCTAGCCGGCTGCATCCAGAATCTGAGCCACATTGCCACAGTGGTTTACTCCATAGCATTTCCACCACAGCCAGTACTGCAGGGCCCAGCAATGGGGGCTAGTCACTGGCGGATGATTTTACTTATAAAAACCGAACTCTCAGCAGCTGCTTATATCCCCTGCCATTCCTATAGTTTTTCTGAAAGTCCATTCTGGTCTAAGGGCTTTCACCTAGTTAATTCCAGTTTCTTTTTCCAACTCCTTCATTTTTCTAGTGGAGGAAGTAATTTGTAAAGCTTTCTACTCCACCATTTTGTGCCTGCATTCTTAATAGTTTTCATAATTGCCTGCATTAGTAGTTAACCTTCACCTGTCATAGGATTCTCAATGTCAGGCAGCATTTGAGGTAATAAAAGAGCCAGTGAGTCACACTGGCACTGAAGTGGAATGTTCATTGAAATGAGTGGCTATAGATGACACTGAAAACCTGGGGAAAAGATCATGGAAAATTTTAAACATCAGACCAAGAAATTGTTTCTATAAGTAATAAAAAGTAAATGCATATTGTTAAGAATGAAGAAGACATTGGGGAAATTATTAGTCTGACATTTGTGATCAGGATAGTTTGGAGATGGGGTGTCATGCACATGGGTATCACAAACCAACCAAGCATGGAAGATAGGGTCCTGGAACATACTTTTAACTACGATAACTGCCACCACCAGCCCCCAGCACACACATCCCAAAAAAATCCCAAACATTTCACTAGATGAAATCAAAGGAAACTGATCACAGAGGGAAATCTTAAAATGGAAAAGACATAAAGCACACAAAGCAGTCACTGGAGCATGGAGTGTAGGAAGAGGAAGAAAGAGGTCTGTTTCAAGGTGATGATAGTGGGTGCTATACAGAAGGACCAATGATTCTTACTGCATCATCTTATTGCCAGCTCAATGAGCATCAGGGCAAGATCTGAAATTCTGAAACCCATCATGACTTCCCAGCTTATCACATCCTAGAAACAGCACTGAGGCATCAGACCACGTGGGAGATGATGAAGGCATGAGCAAGGTCATGACCGTGTGACTGCAAGGGTGCAGGTAGATAGGAGTGATGGTCAGAGGGCAGTTAGGAGGCCAGGGTTATAATCCTCCTTCTGCTATTAACTAACTACAAAACCCTGAGCAAACTATTTAATCCCTCTGTACCTCATTTATTTCTTCTGTTGACATAAAGCATAGGTCTGCTGCCGCCCGCGGTTCCTGCCCTGATGCCCACCTCCAGCTCGGAGCTGCGCGCGCACCCTCGCAGGAGCAGCCTGCTGACTCGGGGACGGCGGACTCCCGGGCTGAGTAGGGGGCGCCTGCCGCGCGGGAGCCAGAGCTGCAGTACCTGGGGCAGATGGAGCACATCCTGCTCTGTGGCACCAGGAAGCAGGACCGCACTGGCACTAGCACCCTGTCCGTGATCGGCCTATAGGCGCGCTACAGCCTGGGAGATGAGTTTCCTCTGCTGATCACCAAACGTGTATTCTGGAAGGGTGTTTTGGAAGAGTTGCTGTAGTTTATCAAGGGATCTACAAATGCTAAAGAACTCTCTTCCAAAGTACAAAAATTAAGGCTATTCAACTGCCCCTTCTCAAATGATTATTCACTAATCAAAATGTTCCTGGCTTTTACTAAAGAACTTCATAAGAAATACATTATAGCACAGATAGATCATAGTCTCATTACTGATAACAGAAAATAAAATGAACTTTAGCTCTGAAATCTTGTCTCAGCTTTCACTCTGATTCTGTATTAGTTTGATCTGCCACCCCTTCAAAAAAGTTAAAAAGGAATAATTTCCCCAAATTGAGTCTTTGAGGTATCTTTCAAATGTTTAGTCTTTTGCCCTGTTTCCCACTCTTACCCTAGGTATTTGTTTTCTGACGTGCTATTTACCTTTCATTCACAAAACACCACTCAGAATATAATACATGTCTTTGAAAATTGTCTAGAAATTATTTTTAGACAGTAATATTACAAGGGTGTTCCGAGTCTCTAGAACTGCACTAATTAATATCACCCAGATGATTATAGGTGAGTTTGTTTGAAGAGATCCATTACAAAGAAGGAGCATAAAATATTCCTATGGATATTTTCAAAATTACACGGCTAGAATTTGATTATTTACATGCTTCAATATATAAACAGGTGTTTTTATTTCTTGATCTCAGCTCTTTAAGGTAGATTAATAATTTGATTAGCTATGACTATATTACTTCCCCCCTATTTCATGACCCTCATATTTTCAGGAAAAAAATATAATAATATTTATAGCATATACATGTAAAGAACTAACCTACAAAATACAACTAAGAATGTGAATCTTTTAAAAGCTTACAGTTACTGGATAAAATCCAATAAAATAGAAATATTTCTATCACTCAAGTAAATAGAAGCTGATATATATGCTTGAGTGTTGAATACTTATTATCATTTGAATAAAAGAAAGGCAGCCGGATGCTTTAAAGTAGAGCACAAAAGCAACATTTTGAAAATGCCTGAAATCCCATCTTGTCATTGAGCTGTCATTCAAGCCCTTAGACTTTGCCAGTATAATTCTATTCACTATTCTTGTTCTCAACCTGTGATACTTGATTCCTACTTTGGTTATTTCCACCTTTTGTTCACAAGTATTTCCTCTTAACAATACACCATTCAGAAAAAGGTATGTCTTTGAATTTTCAACTAGTACTTTGTCCTGATAATAGATACCACTATAGTGTTTCAAGACTACATATTAGAAATCTTGAAATTTCTACCGTTTGTTGACTATTAGAAATGAGTTTGTTTGACAAGTGGCACTTTAGAAAGTACAGTCAATATCATTGAAAAAAGATCCTACATCCCAAAATATGTAAATACTTAGCATACGCTAATGTATCACTTTAAGAGATCTATAAGGATTATTCTAAGGTATAATTTCAACATGTGCTTGCTATGACATATTCATTATATAGTAAAGTCTCTGTTCCCCAGAAAAAAAGGAGACCAAAAAACCTGGGTAAATTTAAGTAATTGAATTAAAAAAAAATGACATAATGTCCTTGTTTTGATGTAGGTCAAATATATCCAACAAAGCAAGGTCTCAATTACCCAGAATCTGAAAAAATGCATAACTGAATCAAAAAAGAAAGCTAAATTGCAACTATTGCACTGCACTTCCTTCAAATAATTATAGAGCCTGTTTTCAGAAACAGTGGTGCAAAAAATTTTTAATGTAAGAAAAATTTAGGAAGATTAAAATTAACTGACTATGCTAAATTCACCAATGGATTTAATATTTTATATTATATTAGAATAAGATATTTGAATATGATGTTGAATAAAATTTTGGATATAATGAATTATATTAATCTATAATATGCTAAAGTATTTTAAAACACATACCTTATGTTATGAAAAATAATAATTTATTTCAACTAATTCTACTTGAAAAAAATTACAAGTGACAATAGTGTAAACTACCATTTAAAATGATTGAAAATACCTTGTTTGGGCTAATTGATTATAAATCTAATTTTCACTTCTTGATTTTTTTAGATTTAAAATTGGTAGTTTTCTGTAATTAAAATATTTAGCTACAAGTTGAACAAACATGCTTAATTTTTTTTAATTCTCATATATTTTCCTTTTTTTCTTTACAAAGTAGACTTCATCATTAAAACAGATCACCATATGAACAATGAACTAACACAGTGCCTTCAAAGAAATATGTGTTTAAAATATTTTGTATATCTTCCCAGAGATATCTTAGGCATATGCAAGCCTATATCTGTGTGCATAAAAGAATCATATATATATGGTTTCTCCACAAATCATAGTAAACTGTACACATTGTTATACACCTGGCTTTTTAACTTAATAGTACTTCTCAGAGATCTTCAATAGACAACAAGCTTCCATATTCCTGTTTTACAGTTTTACAGTATTCTATTGAGTGAATGTACCACAGTCTATATATATATATACATATATATATATATATATATACATATAAGCTACTATTGATTAAAATTGGTAAAAATCGATGCCACTATTGATAAAAAGTGGTGTTGGTAAAATATTTAGATTGTCTGCCATCTCTTTCTAATATAAACAGTGGTATCATAAATAAACTTTAAAATGTCATTTCCTACATGTTTAAATATATCTGTAGAATAACTAGCAGTGGAATCTCTAGCAAAAGAGATATTATACATTTGTAAGTTTGATAACTATGTGCCAAATTGTCTTCCATACAGGCTATATTAATTATGATCCCATTAGCAGTACATGAGTAATGATTTCTCCACACTCCTTCAACACAGGTATTATCTATGCCAGTCCGATGAATGGAAAATTGTACCTCACTGCAGTTTCGTTCTCTGTCTCTTATGCTGAGAGTGAGCATCTTTTAATATGTTGAAGGAAACATTTTTTTAAATAAAAAAATCCAAGGTATGATTTGGTAAATTGGTTACTAACTCTTTGATGCTATTAACTTACTTGTCTATTAGTACTCCTGTTACTACAGCTAATCCCACCAAAGGCCAACGTCTCCACTTGTGCACAGGTCCCATCCTCTCACACCTGCTCAGTGATAGTGTTTCAAAAATTCTTCCCATTCTCCTACAATGTCAAAACTCCTCAAAGACTGTACCTATACCCACTGTCTCTTTTCCTTTCCTCAAAATTCCCATCTGAACTTTGTAGTCTTTCCTCCTTAACACTCCACAGAAATAGCTCTTGTACAGGTCCGAAGTCAAAGCCAAATGAAAAGAGTGTTTCAAGAAGAAGGGAGTGATCAGGAGTTTCCACTACAGGAATTAGGTCAAGAAAGAAGTCCTGGGAATGCCTGTTGGATTTAACAACATGCAGAAGACAGTGAGCAGAGGCACTTCCTCTGAGGACTCCTGCTGTAAAGGAAGGCAGAGAATGAGATGAAATCTGGTAAGAGTTGAGGCATCAAGGAAGTTGTTTCTTTTTTTAATTTTGTTTTCTGTTTAAGATGCACATAGGGTGCTTGTGTGCAAATGAAAATGATCCACTCTGTGCGGATGATCACTTTTAATCTGATCCTCAACTCAGAAAAGTACTGGAAAAGTGCCCGGATTGCCCTCAATGGGATTGATGAAATCATACCTGTGCTTTTTTCAGTTTGTCAAAAATTATTTCTATCTAAAATATTGTAAAGTCCATTTCCAACTAATGGAACAACTTTTAAAAAGCATCTTTGTCTCTAATTTGCCACACTTACCCCCTCCAGAGTCATTTCCATCTTCCTAAAGCATTCCCCTAAAACTTACATAAATCTTCCCACTATTTTTCTGGTCAGAAAACTTATATTTAAACATAAATACTTCATGTTCAGAAGTCCATTTGAACTTCAGATATATGACTATGGGATTCAGTCATATCCCAAATGTATCATTAATGTATCGCTAACTTCGTGAATTAAGAAATCCCACCATCTACTTTTCCCCTACTATCTAAGTCACAGCTTGATGTGGAATTACATAAAACTTCTGTGGGCATTGAATCAAACTGGCATCCAGCTTTCAAAGTGCAGGCATGAGACGAAGATTTTGGTAAACAAGATTTTATTGTCAGAGAAAGAAAAAAAGGAATAAGATAATCCCCACAGATCCCACCCTAGACCTCCCCGGCCAGCTGCCCTGACTCCTCACCTGGCCTCTCCTGGGAAGCACAGGCAGAAGGAAAATGAGATCAGGACAGAGCCTGGACACAGCCCTAGGCTAGGATTTGCTATTAAGTAAACAGCATCTGACCTGAACTTGATATTCTAGCATTCTCTTTCTCTGAGAGAGCAAAGAAAGCAGGAGCTGTACAATGGAGCCCCTAATTTTCAGTTGCCTTCAAGTCAGATCACTTTACACCCATACATTTTACCACTTGAGTGTAGGGCTCTTCCCAAAAGGATATCCCTCTCAAGCTGGATATTCAGAGTCAAAAAAAAACAGTTGCTGGAATCAAAGCCCAACAGCCACAAAGGGCATCCACTTAAATTAAATATATCCACTCCATTATGAAATTTGGACTCTATTTTGAGCTCACATGGATCTTTTCACTTTGTTGTTTTCTAGTAATGGTGCTTTTACTTAAGGCTAAAGAAACTTTACTCCCATTTTTTAAATGTTTCTTGAAAAGATCCAAAATAAGAACTTCATTTAATCTAAAGAATGTAAGAAAAGGAAAAAGAATTTCCTTCAAATCAAGCTATAAAACTGTATTTAGTACTACAACATAATAATCAAATGATAAAAATAATACTTAACACTTACATGGTGTTTGTTCTCAGATCAGACACTGTTCTAAGAACTTTACATATATTAATTCATTTAATCACAGTTTATCAACTCTAACAGGGTTTTATTCCCCCAACAGTGACATTCAAGTCCCACATATTAGAAAAACTGAAGGTCAAAATTGTTTCTCCTGTAGGATTGCATTGGCCTTTTACTGGAGTGAAAAAAATCAGAAGAACTAGCAGAATGTGTAAGATGATATGACCCTTCCCTATCCCAACAGCCCTTATTCACTCCCCATATGTAGACATATCTTTCCAAAAACAGAGTCAGCACGACTCTTAACCCTTCAGAAAAACTGACTTTGCTAACTGTCTTGCTCAGCAGCCAGCAGATGCCAAACAGAGGAAGTGTATTTGCTACTCGCAATGACTACTCCCTGGCAGATTCCAGAGGCCATTATTGGCTGTAGCTTCAGACTTATGTAGGGACATGTCACATGTTTGGACTGTTATGTGATCCTTGCTGGCTGCCTTGTACTCCTAAAAGCTTTTTCCTTTCAATGACTTTTACACATTTTTAGCAATTGTGAATGAGGTGTCATGTGACTCCTTAATGAAATCTCAAGGAAAAATTTTTGTTGGTGGAGAAAGGGAGCTCTCTCACCACCTGAATGCAACCCTGTGAAAACAGAGCCCATCTTCACGCAATCCACTTCCTCAAAGCTCCTTTACTCCCCAGTACTTCCAAACTCTAGCTTCCTCCATCAACCCCCTTCCCAACAACTGTTCACCACTGCTATCTCTGGCTCTCAGCCCCTCTTCACTGAAACTGCCCTTATGAAGGGGCTCCATAATTTTCAAATCCAATGGACACTTACCTCACATGACCTCTCAGAGATATGTGATACTGTCGGCCATACTGCCCTTGAAACTCCTTCTTCTTTGGGAGCTTCCACAGGACTATTCTCCCACCACTGTCACTGTAGCTTCTCTGCTCCTTTCACCTACAGATTTTCCTGTAGTTTCCACTTAAATTTTGGTATTATGCATGACTATATCCTATCCTCTTTCCTTTCCCCTGCAAATTTTTTTAGACAATCTCATGTGTTCTTGCAGCTTCCAACTACATGGCGTAAACTCTAGCCTTCATTTTTCAACTCCCACCTCTCCCCTGAGATCCTGGTAAATTCTCCTAACTGCCTCTGGACATCCCCACCTGGATGCTCACATGTGTCTCACAGTCAAAAAGATTATTTACTACTCTCTCCTACCCAGCAAATCCTCACATCTCCTGAATCCCTTATATCAATTATTGACATCACCATCCTTACAGATGTTAAAACAATGTTAGCCATGGTGGCAAATTCTTTGA
>PVKY010010783.1:0-12419 GCA_004027775.1 Bradypus variegatus
TGATGGCTGTGAGTGGACGCCCCCCTTTTCTTGGGAAGTTGTGGTGTTTAGTGAATTTTCTCAGCCACTGAATTATTGCCTTTTGTCTCAGAGCTCTCTTAGTTCCATTCTCATCTTGACCTGCACAAATTGCAAGTCTTTGAGGCTTTCTGTATTGGGCTTCTTAGAGTAATTGTTTTAGAAACAGAAGAAAAAAAGATAAAAAAGAAAGAAAAAAAAGCCCTCCTGGCAGATCTGATGGGTTGTTGAAATGCTCAGAGACAAATCAATTAGGGCCATTAAGGAAAGATCCAGGGGGCAGAGAGATCAGTTTTTCTTTGGGATTTGCATATGAGCCTCAGGGCCTGAGCTCTGCCCTTCTCCTTTCTATGTTCCCCAGAACTTCAAAAAGCTTCTGCTTTTATTTCTGTGTTCCTCCTGCTGTTTTTTGCTATTCCTATCTCCTCTCTGCTGGGCTGGCTGCTCTCAGATTCTCTGGTGTCTGGTCTCAGTCTATTTATGATTGCAGTTTGGATCAGTAGAATGAGTTTCCAATAAGAGTCACCACTGCAGTTCTCCCCTCTCGCTCCCAGCGCTGACGGCCCCTCTTCCCATGGGACCGAGCCTGGCAGGGAAGGGCGTGGGTCTCCTGGCAACAAAAACTTAAGATTTTGCTGATCTCAGCAGTTCCACGTGTTCGTGAGGGTTGTATGAAGTATGCTCAAAGTCAAATTGCTCTGTGGTGTCCAGTCCACAGAGTTCCTGGCTTTCTACCTACTTTCCTGGAGGAGTAACTAAAACATACAGCTCACTAATCCACCATCTTGCCCTGCCTCTGATACTATGAATTTGATGTTTCCAATTAATTCAAATTGGAGAAATCATAATTGTATTTTTGTTTCTGGAATATTTCAGTCAGCTGATGTCCTTAAGGTTCAACCATGTTGTCACATTCCTTTTTACAGCTGAATAACATTCCATTGCATGTATAATGCAGAGCTACGGGAGAGTATTTTTTTTTCTAACATTACCAGTGCTGTGTTAATTCCTGTAATTCCCCACTAATGCTCCCAGGAAGGAACACATATTTTCATGTTATACACTTATGGCCACAGAGACAGAAAAAGGCCAAGTAAATCATAGAAGCTCTCACAGCTGGTGAGAGACTGCACTAGGTTGGGTACTATGGTCCTACTCTAGAGTCTGAACATTTAATGGATGCTTGTGCGTGCTTTGACTGAAGATGTGTCAGAAAAATGGATATAACAGTAGATCCTGACTTAGAGGAAGTTGTCTGGAGAATAAACCAGTTAATCTACAATAGGGCATACATGTCACCTGGCAAATAGTTAGTGTGGGTAGATGTTCTTAATAACATCATCACCATAACCTTCTTCATTGTCATTATCATCATCACCATCATTATTGTTGAGTGCTCCTTTCTCAAGGATAGAGAATACTGAACTGGCTTCTTCTGGATCAGATGGCTCAGGGACGAAGGTTACAGGCTATGGACTCAGCACACCAGCATGCTGGGTGATAGGCAAATAGAGATGAGATACTTCCTTTTTCACAGTGATATTCAAAGACAGACATACATTACTAAATATAAATTACTGACACATGGAACACCATGAGCCATCACTGTTAATGTTTACATCCAGGATGATAAAGACAAGTTTCAGCCAATAAGTGGGCATAACAGCAAAAGTTCAGATTGCTGTGGATACATCAGGACCCACCTTCTTCATCCTTCTCAGCCCATGTCTTTATGATTGTCATCTTCCATGTGTGGCTTTCCTTATGAGTCTTAGTTTATTGGCTGGGTGGATTGTCTAAAGAACTTTGACCCAATAAATGACATTAAAATATGAAGATAGAGGAAGCCATATTAAACAATGTTGCTTTATGTTCTACAGGAAACATGATAAAATCTGTGGGGCACATTTAAGTTTAAGACAGTTATAACACAACAGTGAGGGAAAGAAGAGGTCAACAGCAACACAAGTTATGCAGGCTCCCAAATGACATGAGCCACAGATGTCACATGTCATGGATCAACTACAGAATGTGAAAAAGGGGACATTCACCCAGGGGCACCTATTCACTTTTCAGGGATGGACACCAGGAATCTGCATTTGTGAAAACCAGATTTTCTGGTGTGGGGTGGAATTTCAAACTTGGGGAAGTGTGGCTGACAAGTTGAAGATCTTTATATGGTTCTGTTCTCCGTTATAGATAGCCCAGGTGTTCATTCCCATGTTGCTCACTTGTTGAAATGAAGGTACCAGCTGCACCTTCACATGATTTATGGGCCACAAACTCGTTTGTTTATGTCTTGTCCACACATTGTGAATTTACTGGGAGGAGGTCTGTCCTATTCTCAATTTTACTTTACTGGACTTTTCCTCGTCTTTCAGGAATCTACTTTCATATATTGTCTTGGGAGTCTTCAGTGTTCAACCCAACATCAGTCCCTGTGTTTTGCTCCATCGCATCTCCCCATCTCCCCAGCAAGGCATGCCCCACTCCTCACTGAGTCCCAGCTTGAATTTCTCCTCCTCTGGACTGCATGAACTTAAAAGAACAGGGATAGCACCTTCCTGGATGACTCCTGTACCTGAGTGTCCACAAAGTGTACGCCATAAGAAAAGACTCGACAAATGCAATCAATGTATGTGTTAAAGGATAAATAATATATAGACAAAAGCCTGCCTCTGAGTTTGACATATCAGCATTGGGCCACATTTTCCATACCTTGCCATTTGGGGTTAATCTTTCTGTATATGCTCCTACCTCATAAATGGAAGGGAAACATTCAAACCTTCTACCTAAAATGAAAAAGAAGAGATATTGAGGGAACATCCTCCTAGACTGAGCTCCCGATACTTCTAACATCCAAGTCCTCCAACTGAACATTCAGGATCTGAGGACACTGCCTCCATGCTGACAGCCTCTCTCTACTGACAGCCTGTCTGCTTATGGGATTTTTCCCAATTCAGTGACTAGAATTAGAAATTGATGTACTTACCAACAGCTACAGGGACTACTATAGGAGACTTAAAGGCAGATGTATACTTGGGGTCCATAGGCCAGTGTTCAATCAAAGGATACTGAGGAAATGGTTGGGAGGTAGGTGGAGGTGTGTTACTCAGGCGTAGGAGTTGAACTGTCTGTCCTTCATGCTCCCTGTTGCTCCCATTGTCATGTTACAAGACTGTGGTTTGAGATTCCCTTCTCCATTGTGTGGGGACATGCCATGTCCATATGATGGAGAAAGGCTACCTGGTCATCTGAAGAGGGAATTCTAGAGAAAAGAGAGAACTCATCCTCCTGAAAGCTTAACCCTAGGAATACGTGGACTCTGGTTTTAGGTACAGAATATTTCATATAAAGATAAAGTTATCAGTGATAACCTTTCTTCCAGAAATCATTTTCTATGGACAAGTAAACATAAATGCTTGAACAATTTTTAGAGAACTCAATAAAACAATGGCAATATTTAGTTATGTTTTAGTAAAATTGTTTTAAAAACTTACACCTACATATTAAAAACAATTTTACTGATTTATCAACTTTTAAACATATTGAGTGATGTGAATGATATTATAACATCCAATTATATTTCTTTTGGGGCCATTATTTCCATGAAAAGCAAATTTATGTTACCATATTATGTATGTAAAAGTTTTTTCTGTTTGTCTTAAAAAATTTTTATTAGAGAAGTTACATGTTTACAAAAAAAAAATCATGCAGAAAATACAGTGCTCTCACATAGTCCCCTACCCCACCCCCCAGTTTTCCCTATTATTAACACTTTGCATTACTGTGGTAATTTTGTTACAATTGCTCAAACAATGTTTTTATAATTATGCTATTAACTGCAGTCCATAGTTTACATTAGGGTTCACTATTTCTGTTGTACCTTCCTATGTTTTTTTTTTAATTGTATTCAAGTAATATACATACAAACTAAAATCTCTTCCTTTAATCACATTCACATATATAATTCATGGCTCTTAATTACATTCACAATGTCATGCTATCATCATCACCGTCCATAACCAAAACTTTTTCATCACTTAAAACAAATTCTTTACCAGTTAAGCATATACTTCCCATTATCTACACATTTTACATTCCCACCAGCAAGAAATGAGTGTTCCTATTTCTCCATATCCTCTCCAATTCTTGCTATTTTCCATCATTTCTGTAGTAACAATTCTAGTGGGTATGGTGCCTGTTTGTCTTTATACTACCATCACATTTGCTTGAAAGTAGAACTACGTTAAAAGCTTGGTTTGTTGAAAGTCATTGTCCCAGAATTTGGAGTGTAGTGTGCCATCTTCTAGTCTTAAGCACTCATGTGCTTTTCTGAATTCTGACTGTTTGTCTGTGATCTCTTTTCTTTCTCTGGAAACTTTTAGTATCTCCTCTTTGCTCCAGTGCTTTGGAAACTCTCAACGAAGTGTCTTGGTGTAGATCTATTTCATCCTTGATCTTGGGCCCTCCATGAACCCTTTCAGTCTAGAAATTCAGACTCCATAGTTTTAGGAAATTTTCCTGAAGTATTTATTCATGGATTTCTCTCTTCTTATTTTATGGAGGTCTCATGATCAGATGTTGGATTCATTTTTTGTGAGGTGCAATAATGTAGTGGTTAAGACATGAAGGTCATGAGCTCTGGAGTCATTTGCCTGCACACCTCCACTTCTTGCTGTGTGATGCTCATCTCTTCTCACATTTCCTCATCTGTGAAAATGGGGATGGTAACAGTACCCACTCCACGTGAATTAGTGTGCATAGAGTAATGAGAACAATGCCTAGCACACAAGTACTCCGGGTGTCATATTTATACATCAATGTCACATTTCACAGGGGAAGGCATAACCAGAGGGTGGTGCTTATGGCTGCCCCTGGAGGTGAACGAGGCTCCCAGTCCACCCACCCCTTCCTCATCCTTCAGTATTGTGGAGGCTATCAGGTGCACCAGGCTGTGACTGCTGTAATATTTTCTGTTAACCTTCCTGCTTTTGTTGTTGTTGTTATACATTTTGCAGGATTTCAACTTTATCTTTCAGTACTTCTATTGAATTGTTCATTTCCTCTTACGTTTTTAATTTGTAAGAGCTCTTCCTCAGTGGCCAAATGTTCCTTTATAGTCTCCTGTTCTTGTTTTTTGGAAGCAAAATCTCTAACACATTTGTGGATACTGTTTTTCATTTTTTCCCTCTGCTTCCCTTATTTCTGTTTCTTCTGAGACCCTCTTCCTTTGTTTTCTAGTGCCTGGGGCTGCTGAGCTTTGAGAGTGGGATCTGGCTAGGCCATTCTGCTGCAGGGACCCCTTTTATCAGTACTTTCTTTTAAACTGGGAGCTGCTTCAGAAAGGCGCTCTAGCCTCTCCAAGGAGCCTCAATATTGGGCTGTGCCCCACTTTGGCTGGACATCTGATCTCCTTTCCTAGAGCTCACTTCCCAGTCATTGCTGGGGCTGGGGTCATGCCTGCCAGCAGCACGGGTGGTGAGAGAGGTCTAAGGTCTCCTCCTTTCCAGCTGCATTCTCATGCACAAGGCCTCAGGCACTGGCCTCCATATCCCAGTCTGCTAAGGCAGGGAACATTGTTCACCTATCTTCATCTCCACAAGATTCCCACCTTTCTGCCCTCGTGGGTTTTTGCCTTTATAAAAACCCTTTCTTTTCATTCTAGAGGGGTCTCAGCAGGAAGAGGAGGTAAATCTGCCATATTTAACAGGAGTTTTCTATATTAAATAAAGACTTGCCCAACTGGGTAAGCCACTTTGTTGAGGTTTACTGGGCCAACAATCTAGCGTGCTTGAGCTTCCAGAATTGGTTTCTTCCAGGTCAGAAAACTGAATTCCAGGCTTGGGACTGAGTCCAGCACATGGTAACAGTCCAGAGCAGCTTTTCCAATACCATGGATGGCCACCCTGAGCCTTTTAAAATAGTTCCCAGACTAAGGGCATTCTACCTGAATACCGTTCAAGATGGATTGGTTTCAACGTGTTCCATCTCTTGGGCTGAAGTTCTATCTACTGTTTCATCAAATTTATGACGCCATAAGATTTTCAAAAATATCTTTACATATATGTATTTCATATCTATATATCTAGACACATATGTAAAAATATAAAACAGCCCATGTGCATATTTAGGTGTGTATGTACATTTAGTGTATATTAGTACACACTAATACATATAACAGTATATACTAATATATACTAATAATTATATATTATATAGTATAATAAAGTAATTAGTGTATACTCTAATACTATATAATAGTATATTTTAATGCAATTTTATTGATCTATTCACACTATATAATACATCAAATACACAATCAACAGCTCACAAAATCATCATAGGTGCGCATTCATCATCACAATCAACTTTTGAACATCTTCATTACTCCAAAAAAAGAAATAAAAATAAAAAACAAAATCCCAAACATCCGATACCCTTTATCTACTCCATTATTATTATTTTTAACAGTTTTATTCATACACCATACAATCCATCCTAAGTGTACAATGGCTCTTGGTATAATAAAAAAGATGGTATGGTTCACAGACGTGCCTCTCAGGTTTGCGCAGGGGCGATGCTAATGTCTGTATCTTTCCAATTTTAGTATACGGGCTGCAGGAGGGAGCAGGATGCCACCAGTTGTAAGATGCACTCTTCTTTCCTGAGTTACTAGGAAAGAAAATGCTGCCAATTCAACAAGAACACTCCAGTCATCGTTACACATCTCCCGACGTTTCAGAGATGTTAAATGCAAAGCATGCGACATAAAGCTGCTAAAATATTGCGGCGTGTCGTCACTTCCCCGTCTCGGGAACTGGGGGAGAGGGGCGTCTGCGACCGCACAGACTCCTTCACCCAGGAGGCGGGCAGCTGCTCTTCCCCCAGGCTCATCGGTGAAAGCGAGCAGACAATACCGGAAGCGCTTTCCTTCCGCCCTCCGCAGCCCTGCCAGAGAAAGGCCTGTTATCGCGAGAGTTTGGTACTTGCCAGCGCTTGAGCCGGCACCAGATCTCGTGAGATCGCGAGGGAGCAGAAGGCGCTGGCGTCTGAGGCGACCGCGACCGGAGGAAGATGGCGACGGCGCGACCTCAGGTCGCCTAAGGGAGTGCGCTGTGACCGCAGGCCGCCCCTCAGCTCCCGGGAGCGGGTCGCCGGCCCAGCTGAGGCCCCGGAGGGCACCCGCCTGAGGCGCGGAGGCGCTGCACTGTCCGCTGGGGCCCGCGGGGCCTACGCCGCGGAGGGGAAGGGGCTTCAGCGCGCCGGGGGCGGAAGATCCCTGCGACCGACGACCCGCGAATAACAGGTAAACATTTTGAGTTTTTTTTTTTTTTTGTCAGTTAATAAAATGCTGTTGTAATACATTAAAATTTCAGAGGTGCTTGTATGGGTCTGTTGGATTGCTGGTTCATTTCTTTCTTATGGTTCTGATCACTTTGCATACGTTTTTCTAATTTGGACAAAATTTCCTAAAGGGGAGTTATCCTTTATTTTGGGAGCGTGGGAGTGTTATCATGTCATAATCAATGTTGCTTGAAACCTGACGTCCATCAGACAGAATCCTATGCACTTGAAATGTGCTAACTCACAATTTCTCACAAGACACTGCGTAGGAGGCAGTCATAATTACTGTGCACATAGATGAAAAAATCCCAGGCAGAGAGGATAAACAGCATGACAGCCTGTGCCGGTTAGTGAAAGTTGTCCGCCAGCATCGTCCGTCAGGAGTCTCGGGATCAGCGGTTATAAGCGCGACCCGCAGGCAGGCCGTCCTGCTGCCCACGTCGGGTGGAAGACGAGAGCGCAGAGAGGCCGGGTCACCGCTCAGCGCTGACCTGTGCGTCCCCACTTTCCAGCACATTATCCTGCTTCAGGCTCTGCAGTGAAAGGTTCTGAGAGAGTTTATTCACACACACTCTGTTCTCCTTTAACATTTGGGGCTTGAATTTCATTTGCTTCAGGCAGTTTTCTTTTTGAAAGATACGGCTATCCTGGTTCTGTGATGACATCCTCGTAATTTCCTTGGTTGTGATCAGGTATGAGGTTGCCTGGGAGTGGGGATTTCCCTTACTGGTGACAAAAATTACTATATAAATAAGGATAGAAATATCTGGATCATTTCCAGATACTGATCATCCAGTAACCTTTTCTAATTTATGTCCCGACCGGCAGGGCAAAATCGAACCTGGACCTGAAAGGGGGAGTGAGAATGGGGAGGCAAGAGACGCGAAGAATGGAGACAAGACAGGATACTGATCAAGTCTCCGTTTATTGAGGGAAATTCCAGGGTTCATATAGCGGGTGAAAGGGCGGGCAGAACCACAGCTAGGCATTCAGCCATAGGTCCTTGAAGAGACAAAGACGGCAAAGACCATTGGTCCCTAGAACTAACTGATTGACAGGGAAGTGGCCACTAAAGACAAAGAAATCGAGACTTAAGACTGGAGGCAAGGAAACAGGAACTTAGCTCAGCTCAGCATGTAAAACGGCGTTTGGTCACGAAATGGCCAAGCAGATGCCAAAATGCTTCCCACAGGTCCCCCTTTTTAGTTTCATAAAAAGGGAACTGCGACAATGGTTAACCATGGGGGGACTGTGCCTGTCTTAGGTCAGAACACCACAGAGGAAGCAACCTTCAACCTTACCCGTCATGAAGGCTTGAGGCAGCAAAGGGCCCTGCCTCTGTCTTAGGTGGCAGGTTGCAAAGCCTAAGGTGTTCAGTTGCCCGTCACTGGCTAACCAGCCCAGCACCTCAGGAGAAGCGGAGCAGCACTGGCAATTAGGCCGCTCAGTAGTGACCTTGCTGGTCAGAGCTTACTCCGCGTTCTTCCATGTCCAGTCTGTGATAATGGACCTGGAGTGGCTGCATTTTTATGGCATTTATCTGCTGTTTTACAAAGGCCATGAGCTTGTTCAGCACAACAGGTCCTAGCGATAGAAGGACTAGAAAGCCAACCAGCAGTCCCAGGAGGGGCAGAAAGTAGGGTAATAGGCCATTAAGCCCGCTCCAAAGGGGGCTGTCAGCCAGCTCCTTTCTTCTTTTTCCCAGGTCTTCTTGCAACTCCTTAATCTTGTCTCGAACAATACCGGATTTGTTGGTATAAAAGCAGCATTGTTCCTGTAGGGCTAAACAAATCCCTCCCTTTTCAGCAGTTAATAAGTCCAACCCTCTCCGATTTTGGAGGACCACTTCAGCAAGAGAGTCTATTTGGTCCTGTGGGCCTCCTCCAATCTCATAAATGTATAGGAGGAGCTCAATGCCAGCAAATTGGTTGTCCTACTCTGCCAATACAGGGAGCTTGGCCAAGTTTAGAGTAGCCTGTTGGGAGAGAAAAATCCCAGTCTCCCCCAAAAATGCCGGTGTAAGTTTTGGTCAACAAGGCAGTGAAATACTCCTTATTATCTGGCCCGTGGCACGTTTTTACCCTTCTATAACAGGTGCTATGGACAGCTAGTTGGTAAGTTCGACACGGGCATTTCCCAGGCTCACCTGTGGCAGGTGTGACTTGTGGGTGATATACGCAAGCCCAATGCTGAGTATACCCGCCAATGGGGCTTGGCCACCTTTCTAGGTAAGCTGTTTTATCGCCACAGTTTACAGATTGCAGCCACAGCCTGATGGCCTTTTTGCTATCTGTCATGCCCCCTCTGCAATCACAAGGTTTACCATAGAGGGCTTCTAAAAATTGTTGTCTGGAAGGAGGAGGCCCAAAGCTCCCATGGGAGACAGCCAGGAAGGAGTGCAACATCCAGATTTTCAGGTTGAACTTCTCAGGTGGTCTCATTTCCTGCAAAACAGAAAAATAGTATCTCAGGGAGATTCTTCTGCCCTGGATAATTGGTTATTGTCTATTTGTTTGACTAATCTCTCCGGCAGCCACCTGGCTGCATCTAGCTCTTTTGAATATACACAAACTGATCCTCTGCCCCATATCAGGACAGGATCTGGTCCATGCCAGGTGCTATCTATAGGGTCCTTCCACAGGACTGTGGCAAAGCTTTTGTTAGAGTCAGTGTGCCAAAAGCGTTCGGCCGCAGAGCGTCCATCTTTATCCACAGTTAAAAAATTTAAAATCAGAGGAGAATGTGATAATAAATTTTGGGGGGACCCCCTGACAGGGTACCACCCCCCTTTTTTATTTTTTGGATGGTGTTTTTTAGTGACAGGTACACTCTTTCCACAATGCCCTGTCCTTAAGGATTGTATGGTATTCCTGTGGTAAGTTTAATTTTCAGTTGTTTGCAGAATTTAGTGAAGACATGACCGACATATCCAGGTCCATTGTCCGTTTTTATTTGTTGTGGAATTCCCAGTACGGACATGGTTGTTAAAACATGAGCAATAATGTTTTTCCCCGCTTCTCCTGTTTGTGGGGTGGCAAAAATTAATCCGCTGAAGGTGTCAACGGTGACATGTACATATTTTAAATTACCAAATTCAGGGATATGCGTCACATCCATTTGCCAAAGGGCATTAGGAATTAAACCTCGAGGGTTGACTCCCAGATGGGGAGTAGGTAAGAGGGTTACACAGGAGGGACACTGTTTAACAATTTGTCGAGCTTGTTCTCTGGTAATTTTAAACATTAGTCTTAAAGTATGTGCATTTAAGTGATGTAATTGGTGAGCCGTAATAGCTTCCGTGACATTATCTTGGCTATTAAGATTTGTATTATTCATAGCAAGGTCAACATAGCATAAAATTCTTGTGGCTTGGTCAGCTAAATTATTACCTTGGGCTAGGGGGCCAGGAAGATTAGAATGGGCCCTGAGATGACCGATGAAAAACTGATGAGTTCTGTTTTGAATGAGAGATTGTAACTGCGTGAACAATGCCGCTGCCTCTGAGGCATTTCTTATTTGAGCGGCAGTTTCAAGTAGTGGGACTGACTGAGCTATATAGGCACTGTCTGTAAAAAGATTAAATGGTTTATCTGGAAATGTGGAGAATACAGCCATGACTGCATGTAATTCTGTAAGTTGGGCAGATTTTGAATGCGTCTGAAATTTGACAATTTTATCATTAAAGACATAAGCCGCCACTCCAGAGGAGGAGCCATCAGTAAATACTAAAAGAGCATCATCGATGGGTTGTGCAGATGTCCTTATAGGAAAGACAAAGTCATGGGAGCTTAAGAAATGAAGAAGCTTATCAGTGGGGTAGTGGTTATCTATTTGCCCTGGATATGACGCGCAGGCGATAGGCCAGCAGTCAGTGGTTTGTAAGAGCCAATCAACCTGATTTCTAGTGTAAGGTTGGATAATCGTATTGGGTTCCATACTGAAATAACGTTTACTTTGCTCTCTGCCCAAACAGATGATGTCAGCAATTGCTTGGTAGTAAGGGTAAATTACTTTTGCAGGTGACGCAGGTAGGTGAACCCACATAATAGGGGCTGTTTGCCAAAATACTGCAGTGGGTGTAAAAGAAATTCTGCATATAATTAAAAGTAGGGGCTGATCGTAATTTATGGCGGTAACAAATTGAGATTGTATAGCTTGTTCAACTGTTTTAAGAGCTTGACGTCCCTCCGGAGTAAGAACTCTTGGAGAGTTAGGATCAGAATTTCCTTGAAGTATATTAAACAGAGGTTTGAGCTCACCTATGGTTAATTTTAAATAAGGGTGGAGCCAATTAATGTCTCCCAAAAGTTTTTGAAAATCATTTAGAGTCTGTAATTTATCTAATCTTAATTCCAGCTTTTGGTTCGTAATTTTGTCTCCAGATAAGTATAACCCCAGACATGTATAAGGGTCTTTAAGCTGCACCTTTTCAGGGGCGATTTGAAGCCCGTGTAATTTTAAGGCTGCTTCCATACTTTGATAGCATTGTAATACCTCCTGACCATCCTGTCCTGCTATTAGTATGTCATCCATGTAGTGAACAATATAAAGGGTTTCCCATAATCTTTGAATATCTTGGATGGCTGAACTTACGAATTTTTGACACAGGGTGGGGCTATTAGCCATGCCTTGAGGCAGCACCTTCCATTGATATCTTTTCATAGGCTCTTTAAAATTAATGGACGGAAGGCTAAATGCAAAACGTTCTTGATCATCTGGGTGTAATGGAATGGTAAAGAAGCAGTCTTTTAGATCTATAATAATTTTGTAATAGCCAAGAGGTATGGCTACAGGAGATGGTAAGCCAGGTTGTAGAGCTCCCATAAGTACCATAGTTTTATTTACTGCTCTCAAATCCTGTAAAAGTCGCCATTTCCCTGATTTCTTTTTAATGACAAAGATAGGGGTGTTCCAGGGTGAATTACTTTTAGTAATATGGCCTGCACTTAATTGTTCCTGTACCAACTGTTGTGCGGCTTGAAGTTTTTCAGAGGACAAAGGCCATTGATCCACCCATACAGGTTCATTGGAAGACCAAGTAATTTTTTCTGCAT
>PVKY010010784.1:0-12417 GCA_004027775.1 Bradypus variegatus
CAGTTGGTAGATAGTTCTGAAGAAGAGGATGCTTCAGAAGGGAGAGCCTATGCAATCAATATTTAATAAACATTGTTAGATGAAGATGCCTTTTAAAAGAATAAATATGTTTGTCTTTACTACTGACCTAGGGTGATTTGGTCTTAAAATCTGAATTTCATTAAATCTGTTTTTATAATTTATATGACACATTCACAATTAATGTACATTTTTAATTATATTGTATTCAATTCAAAGACTTGGCTATCACCAGAGCAATATAATTAAATACAGTGTAAGAGAAAATAACCAAAAATATAATCAAAGTAAAATTGCAAAGCATAAATATAATCAAAGTAAAATTGCAAAGCGTGGTTCTCTTTGCAGAAAATTGGGAAGATTGCATAGGAAGCCAGGAACAAAGAAAGCCCAGTGGGCATCATTCATTCTAGCAGCTGGGGCAACTGATAACAATAGCTAATATTGATTGAATGCTTTTGGGGAGCCAGGAGCCTTATTTATATATTATCTCATTTGATTCTCAGAATATTTCTGTGAGGTAATTGTTAGTTCCAGTTGTATAGATGAGGTTTAAGTAACTCGGCCAAGATGGTTAAGTAAGCGGCAGAGCTGCATTTTGAACTCAGGACTGTGACTCCATGGACTGTGTCCTTAACTACGGTGTTAAATATCCTATCAGAGATTATGACTCAGTCTGGATGGAGGTTTTGAGTACTTAGGGAAAAGATGAAGGAGTTTAGCTTGCAATAGCCATGAGAATGAGTCAATCAAGTCTTAAAGTAGGTAGCTGCTCAATAATGAGAGAGATCTTGGTAGTAGAAAGCATATCCCCACTCCTCCCCCCACTCCAGTGCTGTAGCTGTAACCTACTGAAACTTGTGTGAATTACTCTTTGGTGATGATTGGTTGTGAACTTCAGGTGACACCATTTAAGCAAGGAAAGGCAATTAATAGTCCACAGGAATGACATGCATAGGCTAGCCATAAGGCAAAACTTAAATGAGAGGAAGGAAAAAAGGATTGTTCTGGAATAGTACCCATTGAATTAATAAGTATGTTAACTCCTCCATGCCTGGTCCTTATAAACACAATCCCTTTGTCATGTATCTAGTATTTGCAAGCATCTCCATGGGCTCTCCAGATATTCCACTTGCCTTAGTTAGCCCAGGTAGACAGAATGGGCACAAAATTGTAGCAAGGAAAAAGACAATAAATAGAGCATTAATGAACTTTTCCTTGAGTTTGCTTTCAGAGATAACCATAACTGATCTTTGAAACACTTCCTTTTTCTTAAAAGTAAAAATTAAGAATGGTTTCTCACCCTTGTGGTCTAAAAAGCTCTTCTAATTTATTACATCCCAGGAATTTAGTGCTTCTGCTTTTTACATGCATCTTTTTGTTTATAACTTTTGCTGGTGTTTTAGGAATGGTCAACTCCAGGAATTAAGTATTTACTGATAGTGTTTCCAATTTGGTGTTGAATGAGTCAGATAAATATTAGTTTTTCATTAATAAATTTCATTTCATTAATAAGCTATTTCATTTTTCAAATATTCTCTCCAGTGGTTTGTCTGGTCTTAGGATTTTTAGTTCTGAGACTTTTGAAAGGTCAAAAATAGAAATATCTTTCTCTTAAGTCAGAATTTTTTCTTACTTAGGTGTTCTTTGCCTAATCAAATGAGTTTCATTACAGTTTAGTAAATGTGTTATTTGATATTGTGGACTCTTTAATCAGATTTCACTGAATCAAGAAAGGTAACACCTGTGGGTTGGTTCACAAAAGCCTCTTTTGTTAAATGGACACCCGCAGGCCATGAGGCAATTACATTTGTTGCTTGGCTAAAAAGGAGACACTTAACTAGATCTCAGTAAGTATAGTTGAGAATTAGAGGCTTGATTCCTTTGTCCAGTCCTGAGATTATGTTTTATCATAGCTCAGGAAGTAAACCTTTGATGTAAAAAGGTAATACAAGAATGATTTTAGGGTTCTTTTAATGCTTTAAATATACCTGAATTTGGTTGTATCTGAAACCCCAGTAAAATTCATATTAGAATATAACTAAAAGCCATTTTTCTGTGGCATTCATTGAAAGCATACATTCATATATTTCTTCTTATTCATGAAATCTTGTTCAATTTGAATGAATCTCATGTACTCATACAAGTTGGCATGGCACATTTACAAGAGTATAAAGAGAAAAGTAATCTAAGTATTAAAAGTTTTGGTTTTGATAAGTAATGCATAAAGATATGGAATTAGGAATTTCTATTTTTGGCCATTTCCAAAGCATTTATTACAAATGTATTTACTGGAGCCCTTTTCAGTCTTAGGTTTTAATTTATGATAGTTTCTAAAAGTAAATGTTTCAATCCACCATTTTATCAATTTCATATTTTATTATAATAATATTGCTATAGACATTCTTTTTTCTTTTATCTGGTTTGAATTTTCAATTTAGTGATAACCACTAAGTTAATCTAACAGACAGTAAGTGTGTTTGAGTTAGAAAGGAAATTTTTGTTCTGTTCCTTGCCTCAGTACAGACCAGAGCTTTGTTTTAACCAAAGGTAAGGTTTTGAGTTTCAGACCCACACTGAAAATGTGTCTACTCTATGTTTGTTTAAATAAATGAGTTCTTGGCTAGGCTAATGTTTTATTCATTCAGAGATTTGGTAATAATATTGCAAATTGTGGTCATTTACTTATACTATAGAGAGAAGCAAAGTCTACTATATGAATTGGAACTTAGGCCCCTCTCTCTGCACTACCAAATAAAAAACAAAACAAAAACAAAATTTAAAAACTCACCAAAGCCCTTCCTAACTTGCATTGTGATAGACAATATTCCCTCTTTTAAAAGTGCAATTATAGTGGAAAAGGTTAAGCATTTGTGTATTTTATCTAAGTAAATAATACAAATTGATCATAAAAATGTAAATTTTGAAATACATAAAACATTTATATACATTGCTCTACAACTTACTTTTTCACTGACTTGGAGTCTTTCACTGAGTTGGAGATCTTTTCCACTGACTTAGAGATCTTTCCTTCTCTTCATTTATTTATTTTTTTACCTGTTGTCTACTATTATATAAATGGAACTATATTTTATTTAACTTTGGACTTCTGTCTACTATACTGTAACCAATCTTGAGATACAATACCATAGTGACCTTCCTTATTCATACATAATTGCATGCCAAGTTTGATCATTCTTTTGTAGATATTTTGACAAGGAAAAGTGAGAATAAATAGTTAAAGGACGATGCAAGGTAGAGATAACAAAGGCATGCTTTACTTACATAAAAAATTTTAGTCTTTGCCAAGAGGATTCTCTTCATACTGTTATGAAGTATGCTTTTTAATAAACAACTTTAAAAATCAGATAATGTGAACATCGGCTTCTGGCAATGATGGAATAACAAGTGTTGGACTTGTACTCCTGCCATAAAGAACTAGAAATTGGGACAAAATATGTGAAACAACTGTTTCAAGCATTGCACAGCAAGCCTTGTAAGACCACTTCTTAAGATAAGGGAAATAAACAAGGAGAGTCTGATACTTGCCCCAGCTGCTGATTTATGACAGTTTTCAGACCCCTGGGCAACAAGGGGAAATTCAAACAAATCGTGGAGAGCTCTTTGAGTTGATGAGAAAGAGACTGGAGCAGAGAAGTGTGTGTGTTTGGAATTATGGATCAGACTACCAGAGAGGAGGAAGCAGCAGAAAGGTCTCCAGAAAACTACGTAGGTATTCTGACTTTGGGGTTGAATACTAAATTATGCCTGTTTGTAGTGAAACTTTAGAGACTGAGCAAAGAACAACTACTGTGGAACTGAAATCAGAACAATTTCCAGAGCTCATACAGGGTGGAAACATTTGTGTTATGACCAGCCAGAGTCAGACAAATCTTACTGAATATCCAGGATATTCAAAGGGCTGCAGGAACCCTTAGTATAAAGGATACCATAGACCCAACCTAACAAGCTGAAAAACAAGATTTGAAAGGAATAAGCTGAACCATAGCTAACTTAATTGCCTGTCAAACCAAAACAAATAACCCCTTAACATTCAAAACTCTCTAAAGGGAGACTACAAAATCCAGATACTTAAAAAATGAATGTCCAGGATTCCATCACAAATTACTAGATGTGATAAAGCAGGAAAATGTAACTTGTAACCAGAAGAGAAATGATAGAGATGATGGAATTAGCAGACAAGCACTCTAAAACACAAATTGTAAATATTCTCAAGGATCTAAAGGAAAAGATGAACATAATGAATATAAAGAAGAAATGATAAATATAAGAAAGAACCAAATAAAATTTCTAGAGCTTATATTAGATGATCTTTACAGATTAGACACCTGAAAAGACGGGTGAATAATAAAACACCAACAAAAATTATCTAAATTAACATAAAGAGAAAAAATGGTGAAAAAAATGAATAGCTTCAGTAACCCACGAGATGATAACACAACATACATTGTTAACATACATGTAACAGGAGTCTCAGGGTACTGGGGGGAAAAGAAGTATTTGAAAAATAATGATCCATATTTTTTTCGAAATTTGATCAAAACTTATAAAACAAGGACCCAAGAAGTTCAGAAAGAAGTTCTGGCAGAATAAATGTAAAGAAAATTAAACAAAAGAAATTTCAAAAAAGCAGTGAAAAAAAAATCTTCAAAGCAACCATAGAAAAAGACATGTTATATCATGGGAACAAAGTAAGATTTCCGCTGATCTCTCATCAGGAACACAGTAAAATAGAAGACAATGAAATGAAATCTGTAAAGTTTTTTTTTGTGTGTGAAAAACAAAAACAATGCCAACTGAGATAATGCATTGCCAGCAGGCCTACACTGTAAAAAATGGTCAAGGAGGGAGGAGCTAAGATGGCGGCATAGAGAGGAGTGGAAGACTGTTAGTCCCCCCTGGAACAATTTATAAATGACAAAAAAACTAGGAAATAACAGCTGGGGACAAACGTGACTGTCCACTCATCACCCACCAACCTGAACTGGGAGGAATGCCGGAGATCACAGCATAAAATCTGTAAGTAAAACTGCGGGCCCGCGCTGAGAGCCGGGAGCCCCTCCCTCACGGAAGCCGCACGGTGCTAGAGAACAGCACTCTCTCAGCCCAGCTCCAACTGGGGTTTTAATGTTAATGGCCCAATACAGACAGCGAATGCTCAACAAGCAGACAGACGCTTTTGGTGACAACTAACCCTGGGAGAGTCGGGGGACATATGTGTCTCAGGACGGGAGCCCAGAGGATTGGGGGCTATCTCTGGCTGACGGGTGAACCTGGGAGCTTTTCTATCCCTTTCTCTCTGTGGAGAAAACCTGAGTGGCTCCCACCCTGCAGTCGCGCCCAGCGGTAACCAGCCCTCAGCGCTTTACGGCCGCAGACCTGATCAGCCCGCAGCACTTTACGGCCACAGCCGTAAACAGCCTGTAGTGCTTTACTGTAAAGACAGCCTGAGACACTTCAAAATCAAAACATTTTAATCAACAGAGTCACAGAAACAAAGAACTTATTGATAGGCAAAGGACATCGCAGGAGGGGGCATAGCTTCCCAAGAGGAAAGGGAGGGTCACAGCTTCACTGCCCATCTGTCAGTCTTTCTGGAACCAGACCTCAAAGCCTGGGGGAGGAGAGCCACAGGCCACACCCTCTTACACAGGCACTGACTGACAGGTGCTTCTGTCCGGCAGAAAAGCACAGGTGTTTTAATCCTCTAAGAAGAGCCATCAGGGAAACCAGATACTGAAATATTACCTCCTTCTGTGACCTGGGCCTGTTCTCATCTGGGAAAACCTGTTTGGGGTGGCCTGGGAGGGCTGTTGCCTAGACAACAGAAAACTACAACCTACACTAAGAAAAACGAAGCTATGAACCAGTCAAAGGAACAAACGTACACGTCAAATGATATACAGGAATTTAAACAACTAATGTTAAATCAATTCAAAATGTTTAGAGAATATTTCACAAAAGAGATAGATGCTGTAAGGAAGACACTGGGCATATATAAGGCAGAAATTGAAAGTTCAAAAAAACAACCAGTAGAATATATGGAAATGAAAGGCACAACACAAGAGATGAAAGACACAATGGAAACATACAATAGCAGATCTCAAGAGGCAGAAGAAAGTACTCAAGAACTGGAGAACAAAACACCTGAAAGCCTACACACAAGGAGCAGATGGAGAAAAGAATGAAAAAATATGAGCAATGTCTCCGGAAACTTAAAGAGGAAACAAAGTACAAGAACCTACGTATCATTGGTGTCCCATAAGAAGAGAAGGGAAAAGGGGCAGAGGCAATAATAGAGGAAATAATCAATGAAAATTTCCCAACTCTTATGAAAGACATGAAATTACAGATTCAAGAAGCGCAGCATACTCCAAACAGAAGAGATCTGAATAGGCCTACACCAAGACACTTAATAATTGGATTATCAAATGTCAAAGACAAACAGAGAATCCTGAAAGCAGCAAGAGAAAAGCAATCCATCACATACAAAGGAAGCTTAATAAGACTATGTGCAGATCTCTCAGCAGAAACCATGGAGGCAAAAAGGAAGTGGTGTGATATATTTAAGACACTGAAAGAGAAAAACTTCCAACCAAGAATCCTATATCCAGCAAAGCTGTCCTTCAAATATGAGGGAGAACTCAAAATATTTTCTGACAAACAGACAATGAGAGACTTTGTGAACAAGACACTTGCCCTACAGGAAATACTAAAGGGATCACTACAGTGTGATAGGAGAAGACAGGAGTGTGTGGTTTGGTACTCAATTTTGGGAGATGGTAGTCCAGCAATGTAAGTACACTGAACAAACATGGCTATCTATATGGTTGAGTAAGGAAGGTTGGGAGCAAGTGAGACACCAGAAGAAAGGAGGCAAGATAAAGACTGGGACTGTGTAACTAGGTGAAATCTAGAGTGCTCAAAAATTGTGATAAAATGTACAAATATGTTCTTTTACAAGGGAGAACAAGCAAATGTCAACCTTGCAAGGTGTTAAAAATGGGGAGACATTGGGGGAGGGATGGAATCAATGTAAACTAGAGACTGTAACTAACAGAATCATTATATCATGCTTCCTTTAATGTAACAAAGGTGATATAATAAGGTAAATGCAGATAAGAGCGGGGGGATAGGGAAGGCATGTTTGACACTTAACAGTGGTGGTGTAGTCTGACTCTTTACTGTACTTTGAAATAAGGTTACTTTTCCTGTTGCTACTTCCCAGCTGCCATTTTCTTTTCCTCTTTCTCCTTCCTCTCTACCTTCTTGAACGTTCCCTCCTGCCTGAGGAAGAAATGTAGATACCCCTATATAGATAGTGGTGAAGGTGGTGAACGCATAAATATGTGACCACACAGAGAAACATTGATTGTTTACTTAGGATGGAATGTATGGGGTGTGAACAAAACCATCTAAAAAAAAAGTGGGTTGATGTCAGAACCTCAAGGGCAACATATTGAGTGAAATAAGCCGTACACATAAGGACAAATATTGCAGGGTCTCACTGATAATAACTAGTTATAATATGTAAACTTATGGACATGAAATATAAGGTACCAAGATATAGGACAAGGCTTAAGAATGGGGAGTGGTTGCTTAGTATGAGCAGAATGTTCAACTAGGAAGAACTTAAAGATGTGAGAATAACTAACAATGCTGAATGGTGCATGAATGAGGTGGAAACGGGAAGCTCAAAGTCATATATGTCACCAGAAGGAAAGTTGGAGATCAAAAGATGGGAATGTATAAAACTGAATCCTATGGTTGGCAATGTCCATGATTAACTGACCAAATATTAGAAAACTCCTCCATGAACCAGAACAAATGTATGACAATACAACTAGAAGTTAATATTAGAGGGGCATATAGGGAACAAATATATACCTATTGCAAACTATATGCTACAGTTTGTAGTATTTCAACATTCTTTCATAAACAGTAACAAATGTACTATACCAACACTACGAGTCAGCAATTGAGGGGGGTTGGTTAGGGATATGGGAGGATTCGAGTCTCCTTTTCTTTTTCTTTCTTTTTTTTTCCATCTTTCACTTTACTTCTTGTCTGGAGTAATGAAAAGATTCTAAAAATTGAACAAAGATTAAGTGTGGTGATGGATGCACAGCTGTACGAGGGTACCAGGGGCAACTGATTGTACACTTTGGATCTTTGGATAATTGTATGGTATCTGAATAATCCCAGTAAAAATTAAAAATTAAAAAAAAGGAAGGTATAGGATAAGTCAGGGAGAGTTGGAAGGAGTAGAGATTTAAACAGATAATTCTAGTTTTTTTTTTAATTGTGTTATTTTTTAAAAATTTTAAGTGTTTTACTTACCACCACTGCACAGAGGTTGTATTTAGGATGTTTCTGGAAAACTGGACAAATATAAGGAGAAAGGTCCAAGTTATTGAGTGGATAATGAATACCTGTTCTCAGTTTCCTTTTCATTATACCTTGAATGTCAAACCTGGGGGAATAATAAATACGGTAAAATGTTGGTGTACCAAAAAAAAAAATGGTCAAGGATGTTTCTCAAGCTGAATGTAAATGATATGAAATGGAAACTTGGATCCACACAACAGAATAAAGGCCTCCAGAAATAGTAAACATAAGGGTAAATACACATTTTATCCTTGCACTAAGTTCTTTAAATGTTAATTGCCTGCTTAAATAAAAAGTAATAATTACTGTGGGATGTTTGACATGGATCATGTTTGACAACTTGATTCCATTGATCAATATGTCTATCTTTGTGTCAGTATCATGCTATAAATTCTTACACTTTTACATTAAGTGGATAATAGATAAAGGCAGTGGTGTCTTATGTGATGGCAGACTGTGATTAAAGATGCTTATTTTAAATCCAGAGCAACAGCTTCACTAATAAGATGTATACTGAATATGCCAATAGAAGGAATAAAAAGGAATTCCAAAAGTACTCAATCCAAAAGAAAAGAGGAAAAAAGGAAAAGGGAACAAAAAAATCCAAAAAACAGATATGACAAATTGGAAAACATATAGCAAGATGTTAGTTTTAAATCTGACTATATCAAGAATTACACTGACTGTAAATGATCTAAAAATCATTAAAATGCAGGGATTGATAGATTGGATGAAAAAGTTGGGCATAATTGTATGCTGTTTACAAAACACTTTAAATATAAGATAAAAATAGGTTAAACATACAAGTATGGAAAAAGGCATACCATGCAAAACTAATTATTAGAAAGCTGGAGTGATTAAATGGACTTCAGGACAAGGAATATTATGAGAGATAAAGAATGATTTCTTAATGATAAGAGGATCAAAATTCATCAGGAATACATAATTCTAAGTGTGTATCACTTACAGAACTTGAGAATACATGAAGACAACAACTGATAGGTCAAAGGAGATATAGACAAGTCCACTCAGTAATTGATGGAATAAAAGAAAAATCAGCAAAAATACAAAAGACAGCAAGAATATAAAAGACTCAAAAACCATTATTAACTAATTTGACCTAATTGGCATTTATAGAATAAATCCCAAAATGGCAGCATACACATTCTTCTCACATGCACCTGGACTACTCAGCAAAATAGGCCTTGTGATGGGCCAGAAAGCAGTATCAATAAATTTGAATAGAGCATATTCTCTGATCACAAAAGAATTAAATTGGAAACTGATAACAAAGATAGCTGGAAAAAAAATCCCTACCTACAGAAAGAAGGGATATCATTAAAGATCCTATATATATATATTGATACACAAAGGGTAATGAATCCTAAGTGGTTTATCCTGGGAATTCAAGATTGGCTTAACATGGGAAAATTAATCAGTGTTGTTCATATTAACCAAAAAGGGGAGGAGGGAACCATATGATTGTTTCAAAAATGCAAAAAAAAGCAGTTAGCAGAATTCAGTATTCATTATAATAAAAACTGTCACTAAATAGGTATAGAAGGGGACTTCATCAACTTGATAAACTGCCTTTGAAAAACCTGTAACTATGAACAGACATTTGTACACCAATGTTCATAGTAGCATTGTTCACATTTGCCAAGAGATGGAAACAATCCAAGTGTCCTTCAACAGACAAGTGGATAAACAAAATGTGGTATATACATATGATAGAATACTATGCAGCAGTAAGAAGCAACAAGGTGTTGAAACATGGGAACATGAATGAACCTTGAAGATATAATTCTGAGTGAAATAACTGACACAAAAGAAAGATATTGCATGTTACTACTATGAACTCCCTGAAAAATGAAAAATCAGTATCTTATAATGTAACAATATTGGGCACCTAGTGATAGACTGTAGCTCGTGAGAGGGAATGATAATCTAATATGGTCAGATATGTTAATGATGGTGAGTTCAAAGCTGTGGTAATGGATTGGGGTGATGATTGTTTGTTAATGGGATTATAAGTATCAGAGCTGTATTGAAGGCAAATAGGAATGAAAGGGGTTGTTTAAAGGCATGTTTCCCACAGATCAGCACCACAATATAGGTAGGTGCTCGCATGATATACTTCTAAGGTATGACACTGGCACAGAGAGTTGAAAACAGAAGTGTGCATTGGAAAAATCTACATTGCATACTAGGGACTAAAATTAAAAGAAATACCATACTAGTATTTCACAAATACTAGGGACAAATAATTGGGGGCTGACAAGAGCTGCGAGATGTTTTGGGTCATGAGAATTTGTTTAAAATGGAGAGTGATGAGGATTGTACAACTAAGTGATGACAGTGTGACATACGGTTGGATTATTATTGATATAACATATGCTATGTGAACTTAGGAACCCCCTACATTATAAGCCAGGCCCTCAATAATGACACTTACTTGGGTGTAACTTATGGCTATAAAGAGGAGGCTGACCCACCTGTAATTCTGCCTAGCAGTCATCTCCAGAGAACCTCTTCTGTTGCTCAAATGTGGACTTTCTTTCTCTAAGACTAACTCTCCCAAGTCCCCTGATATGGGACAGGACCCCCAAGAAGAATCAGCCTGACCCTGGCATTGAGGGATTGAGATTGCCTTTTTGACCAAAAGGGGGAAAAAGAGGCAACAAAATATTGTTTTAGTGGCTAAGAGAATTCAGATAGAGTCAAGAGGTTGTCCTGGAGGTTACTACTATGCAAGCTTCACCTAGACATGCCACATGACCACAATATGATAAGCTCATGTCAGCAGTAGTCCCAAAAACCTTTAAGAATACCCAGATCCCTGAGACTCTATAAAGGTTTCACTCACTAAGTTTATTTGACAGAAACTTAAATCCTTCAGAGGGCCACTATACCAGCCAAGTCCTGAAACCCA
The DNA here is from genome assembly GCA_004027775.1 of Bradypus variegatus. Lineage (NCBI taxonomy): Eukaryota > Metazoa > Chordata > Mammalia > Pilosa > Bradypodidae > Bradypus > Bradypus variegatus. The sequence goes on from PVKY010010784.1 coordinate 11,360, forward strand.
GAGGCAATAACCTTTCAAAAACATCAACTAGATGTGTCCCCTTTGCTCATAAAGTTGAAACCCCTTTTGAACATGAAGAAGTTAGGGTGGTCACTGCCTAGACATCCCTGAAGATCAGGAAAGTGATTAAACTAGAGGAAGGGGTAGCAACAGAGAAGATGGAATTTAACAAAGGATTATGAATACTGAATCTTTATATACTGAATCTTTATAATACTGAATCTTTTTCTTAGTTGCTAGGCTATTAGAAAAGTTAAAAGGAAAGAACTGAAATGGTGGAACTGTAACCCATAGCATCCTTTGAAATTTGTTCTATAGCTACTTGTTAAATTGTAATTTGACACCTACACCTTTTGTATATATGTTAGATTTCCCAATAAGGAAATAACTGAAACTATGGTACTGTAACTCATAATAACTTTGGAAATTTCCTATATATCTACTTGTTAAGTCATGCTTTGAAAGATGTTACCTTTTTGTATATATGTTATTTTTCATAATAAGGAAATAACTGAAACTGTGGAATTGTAACTTACATTCTTTGAAATTTGCTCTCTATTTGTTAAATTGCACTTGGAAAGTTATCACTTTTATGGATATATGTTATATTCTACAATAAAAATATGATTAAAAAAGACTATAGCTAACATCATACTTAATGGTGAGAGACTAAATACATTCCCCACTAAGATCCTGATCTAAGTAAGAATGTTGCTCTCACCATTTCTATCCAATATTGCATTGGAAGCCCTAGCTAAATGCAATAAGATAAGAAAAAGAAATAAAAACCAGCCATACAGAGGGAGGGGGAACCGCTCAGAAAGGTTCTGCAGCCAGGAGACCCGCGCCCCTCCCAGCCAGGCTCGGTCCCGTGGGAGGAGGGAGCGCTGGCACTGGGAACCCAGGAAAAGAAAAGAAAAAAAGCAGCTTTTTGGAGTTCGGGTGCATGGAAGGGGGAAGGGCAGAGCTCGGGCAATTTCGGAGGAGGGACTGAACTCTCTGTCCCCTGGATATGTCATTAATGGCCCTAACTGCTTTGTCTCTTAACATTTCAATAA
>PVKY010010785.1:0-12417 GCA_004027775.1 Bradypus variegatus
CGCGCAGGGTAGGTGCTCAAGAAATGGGAACAAGTCTTATTCTCATGATCACAAACCCCGCTGGGTGCCCAGAGGGGCAAGACCCCACCTGGCTCTGATTCCTTGTCTTGTACCACAACCCCTCCCTGCCTGCCTGTCCCCCGAGTCTGCTCCAGCCTCATGTGATCAATGAGAAACACATTAAGTTTTTTCCCTTTACAAGAGGGAAAAGCCATTCCTTATGCCGGGACCCACCCTGCTCCCAGTTCTGACAAGGCAGACTCCTTCTCATCCTTCAGACCTCAGGGTAGATGCCACCTCCACGGAGAGGCCTTCCTGCACCCATCTCCCGCAGAGGTTTTCTTATCACGTCATTCTGGCCGTGTCCTTCTTTGCAATCAGAAGCTGTGAGGATTCAGTTTATCTCTTCCTTTGCTTCTCTATCGTGCCTTTAGACTTCAGGCTTCAGGAAGAGGAGCGACGTCTGTGTTCTCCACTGCTGTGTCCCCAGTCCCTGGAAGGGGCTCAAGGCACCATCACAGTGTGGTCGATTTAACTCTGCTTGGGGGAGCTGGGAAGGCCTCCCAGAGGAAGGGACATTTGACCAGGGCCTTGGAAGGGGAATAAAAGTTTACCTATCAGGGGCTGCAAAGGGAAGGTGGTAGTCACCTCACCCTCAGTGGGAAGGAAGAACTGATAAAAGAAGACCTTGTCGTTATGAAAAGCTCTGTCCAGAAGAAAGCACCAGGTGTGCAGACAGACAGACCCCATTGGAGAAGGGATGGGCAGCTCATCCAGCTGTCAGAGGCTAAGGAGTCAGCCTCTCCCTCTAATCGGGGCTCTCCTAGCAGCCCTCTGGGCTGGGATTTGTTTTTTTGTTTGTTTGTTTGTTTTGTTTTGTTTTTAAATGATAGGACCTGCCCACCAGGCAGGGGGGACCTTATCAGGTGACCAAACCCAGTTTTCAAACAATAATAAGAGTGAACATTATAAGACATGCAAATTTATTAAGTTCCTACAATCAGCCACTCTTCTAGGCAATTTTATACACACCATCTTGTTTAAGCTGCAGCTACTGACCAAGACAGGCCTAATTTCCCCCATTTTCAGAGGCAGAAACTTGGGACTTGAAGCATGAGTAACATGTCCAAAGTCACGGGGCTGGGAGGTGGTGGGTGGCAGGTCAGACCCAGCTGCGTCTGCTTGCTCAGCCAGTGTGCTTAACCACAATCTTATTCCGGCCGGTGTATCTCACAGGTGAATCAATTCCTTTGGTTTGGCTCACTCGCTTGTGAGTTGAGTCACGTAAGTCAGACCGCCTGAACCTGTTCCTCTCTGGGAAGCTGATACAAACCTAACCTGTCAACTGACAAAGCCCAGGGCAAGGCTCTGGACTTGGGTCACCCCATGGTGGGGCTGCTACACCCTCTGCCTGTTTGGAGCCACTGACTGCTTCTCCCCAGGGCAGGACGCAGGGGCGTTGCAGGGTTAAGTTAGAGCAGATCTCTTGTTGCCATGAAGTAGGGCGCCTAAGAGTGTGGACATAGAGGGCAGACAGAATACCTTGAAATCTGGCTCCTATGCTGAGTAGCTGTGTGGCTGTGGCTTGGGCAAGATTCTTCATTGCTCCGCACTTCAACCCTCACCTGCAAAATGGCTCGAGAACAACCTACTGGTGTTGCTGGAGGATTATGTGATTAAAAAAAGAAAAAAACGTATGTGAAGTGCTGAGCACAAGGCTTGGCACATAGCAAGCCCCCAGCTGTTGGTAGCCTTTATTGTTGTTGCTGTTAAACTTAAGGTGAAGTGTGGTGGAATACGCTGGGTTTGAATCTTGGTGCCACCACTTTTTAGCCATGTGACCTTGTACAAGCTATTGAACCTCTAATGCTCCTCACCTTTAAACTTTGGCTAATTTAGAAAGTTTGGAGGTGATCTCATCCTTAAAGTCAGCTTCTGTTGATGAATTAGGAAACACCAGAAGGCAGAGAAAGATCCCTGCCATGGAACAGCAGCAGCTGCCCTAACCCATGATCGGGACCTTGAGAATTCCGATCAGGGCGTCCTGGGTGCGGACGCCGGAGTGTGGTTGTATCAGCTTGTCTGAAGCTTTTGATTAGTCTGTTGTTTTTGCTTGAGCTGAGAGAAGGTTGCTGTAACTCAGGAGCATAGTGTGGGCAGCACAGGAGTCAGGAGAGAGGAGAGCCACTGAGGAAGGTCACCTCTGAGCCACACTGCCCAGGAAGGGCCCTGCCTCTCAATCTCAGCCATGCAGCATATGGCAGCGCCCTTCCACCAGGGCCACAGCCGGCCGGAGCTCCCTGACATGGGCTCTGTATTCGCTTCCTACGGCTATTGTAACACAACCACAAACTGCGTGGCTTAAAATAACAGAAATTTATTCTCTCACAGTTCTGGAGGCTACAAGAATGAAATCAAGGCTTTGGTGGGGACCCACTCCTTCCAAAGGCCCTAGGAAAAGAGCCTTGCTTCCTTCCTCCAGCTTCTGGTGGTCCCAGGCATTCCTTGGCTTGTGGCTGCAGGACTCCAACTTCTGCCTCCACCTTTGCATGACCTCTCCGTTTCTGTATGCCTGTCTCTTCTTTTTATGAGGATACTAGTCATTGGATTTAGGGCTACCCTAATCCAGTAAGATCTCATCCTGATCCTCAACTAATTGCATCTGCAAACACTCTATTTTCAAATAATGTTCCAGTCCAGGTAGACAATGAATATATGGGAGATGTATTCAACCCAGTGCAGGTTCCCTCTTTCTGGTTCTGTCTCTATGCCCCCAAGCAGTCTCCCTGGCTCCCATGTCCACCTTCTCACAGAAAGGCTCCCATCATTGGGCTCCCTAGTCTCTTGGTAACTTACATCGGACTCTTTGAGTGTGAGTTGATGAGAGTTGGTCCTGAGATGCTGACTCTTTCTGCACATACTGACAACATACACTGAGTCTCTGGGCCTGCCAGGCTGAGAACCTGATCCTGTCATGTGGTGGCCCTACAGAGTCATTGCCACTCTGAGAGGCTCTGCCAGAGCAGGCAGCTGGCCACCCCGGAGGGCACTGGTCTCTGAGCAACTCTTGATCTGTGAGGATGCCTCTCTCAGGGTTGTGTAAAGGAGAAATGTTGATGGCTGGCATACACTAGGCACCGGACATATACTGAGTCTCTCCCCACTGTGTGTAACCTCTACCACCTGCCCAGGCCTCTGGAGCCCTGCTTCCGGTGTCTCCCCATACTTCCCAGTAACAACTCTAGCACCCGAGTTTGCCCTCCGTCTAACCCATTCTTATTGGTTCCCACCACCCTGAACTCTGTCCACACCTGGGTCATGCCCTCTAGGTGTTCTCCAAGCCAAACAACAGCTGCACGATGGAGCATGAAGGCCTGGCACCCAAATTCTAGAGCTGCCACCTACTCACTGTGGGACCTGTGGGTGGGCCTTTCCCAACTCTGGGCCTCCATTCCCCCTTTTGTGAAAATGAGGACATTGGGCTAGCTCCTCACATGCTCTATTTGTGTGAATTCTTTCATCCACCCACCCAGCCACCCATTCCATGCACACCCTGGCCAACGACCCGGTGGTATGTCCCCACGAAGTAGGATGCACCCTCACAGGAGACAAGCAGGGCTCCATGGGAGTGCAGCCGTGGCAGCAACGAGGACATTCCCTAAGCGGCGCCTGAGTCCCTGGACCCAGTGGCGGGGAGACCCAGAAGTCGGGTCCCACTTCTGGCCAGAGATTCCTCTCCTCTCCCGAGCCTTACTCAGCGCCCTGAAATGTCTGCCTCCCTCCATTCAGTCCTCCTGGAGCACAGCACAAAGATCTTGTTGTGGGCCTGCAGCCCGAGCAGCAGATGAGCCTCTGGGTGACTCACTATCCTGCCATTTCCTTTGCGCGGCTCCCAGGCTCCTCGCTGGAAGCGCGAGTGTGAGCGCGTGGAGCTGGCTGGCTGCGCTGCGCTGGGGGCGGGGAGCGCCGGCAGCCGCTCTGCAGCGTCGCTCCTCCCGGAAGGGGGTGGCTCCCGGCCCCGCGCGGCCTTACATGTGGGCAGGGGGCTCTCGGCGCACGATGCAAACCCACGCCGACAGTCTCACAAAGCAGCGTCTGGTGCGTGGCCCGGCAAGACGTTTGCAGTCTCGCCTCTGCAAGAATCAAAGCGCCCGCCGGGGCGGAGGCATGTGTTCCCCATTAGGCAGTCCCCCGCTCCCAGTTCTGTAAATGAACCCCTCTTTATGAAAAGTAAACATTAACCACGGAAGGGCCCGGATGGCTTGAGAAGCAACAATGACCAGGGAGCCTACCGCCCTCAGGTGGGTTGCCAGCCTCCTGGCAAGTCTTCCCACCTAGATCAAATGCTCTCCCAAAGGCAGCAGAACCTGTGCTTGGAGGTGTCTTCCCAGACCTGGCTCAGGGGTTGGGCTCCCGCACTCAGCACCCTGGTCAAGGCGAGGGCTGGGTGTGGCCAGAGGCAGCTGGGTGAGGCCGCATTTAATTAATAGTGAATGCGTTCCGGGCTCTTCCACAGAAGAAGGTCATTTGAGTGACCCCAGCCAGTTTTAACAGTGGAATTTCAGGCATCTTTGGGAACAGGTCTTGAACCATGGCTCCTAAGGTCCTTCCTGGTCTGCCTCGTTCCTCTTGCTCTGGCCTCATCTCTGCCCACGCTGCCCTCACCTTTTACACTCCAGCCACTGCGAACAACTTGTTCTTTCCTGAGGTCACGTTCTCGCTCACCTCTAGATCTTGTGCACGCTGTTCCTGCTGCAAGGAAAGCCCTCGCAGCCCTCCTCTAGGGCATCTGATGGGTCATTTCCTTCAAGAGGTGGCTCAGGTGTTACCGAGGCAGGGCGCTTCTCCTGGAGGCTGGCATGGGTGGGTACCCCTCTGTGCTCCTCCAAGCAAAGCCTCGCTGGGGCACTTGCCTGCTTGTCTACATGAGGGAGTGCACTGAGGTAGTGAGTGAATGAATGCATGAATGAATGAATGAATGAAGGGCTCCAGAAAGAAGATGGGTCCTCACACCAGTGCCCCATAGGTGAGTACTGAGACCAACCCTACAGGAAGCCTAAGAAAATAGATTTCATTCTGTTCTTCCTTTTATAGTTTTTAGGCATCTCACGTGAAACTGCAGGCGGCCATTGGAGGTCATTGCCCCGGCCAGAGGAGGGCCCCACATGGGCAAGGGAGGGTGCGCCTGGCCGCTGTAGGCAGGGTCAGAGCCAACTGAGTTGGTGATCAGACCATTGACAGCAAAACAGGTGTGGATGGAATGATGTTACCCCCGTGTCTCTTGGCCAGGCCCACAGGCTGTCCCTGTGAACCATGTGGTGGACATTGAGATAATCTCCACACAGTCCTGCAGTTCTTTATGCTTTACAAAGCTTTTACCACCATTTGTGTCACAGCATTGGTGTAGACAGGGTGAAGGTCAGATCCGCCCCAGTTTTAGAGATGAGGATGCCTTAGGGAGATTGAGTCTTGCCCAGTGTCCCACTAACAGCAAGTTGCAGGAAAGAACCCAGATCTTTGTTCAACAAATCCTGAAAGCCTGGTGGGTGGCAAATACGAGCAATATGATGATGAATGAGATGCAGTTCTTTTCTGAGCACCCAGGCTTGTCAGAGACACTTAGTAGGGCATGGATCTACCTCTTTGGCTATATGGTGTTAATCTTTCAGTTTTTAAGCCAATAAGGACAGTAAGAACAGATGCAGTGGTCTATCAGTCTGAAGGCCCTAAAAGTTCCCGTAAAGCCCCATCCTCTGTGTGAACTGATCCCACATGTGCCTGTGGGTAGCTCTCCCAGAGGGCAGTGCCTTAAGGTAGCAGCTCAAACTGACATCCAGTGCCTTCTTCCAGTCTCCCCTATGTGTCTCAGTGGGTGTGCATCTGGTTCCTTGGATATATCCTAAATCTCTATTCTCTTCCCTTTTCTTTGATCCTCATCCTGTCAACCTCAGCATCACCTCTGCTGGTTTCTGGGAGAATAGACCAGAAATTTCCATCTAGTCAGGGCCTTCCTGGTCCACTCATCACTGTGTTTCTCGGGAGGGAAATAAAACTACAAGTAGAAGGTCTTGAAGGAGAATGAGCCAACCTGTTTGCAGTCTTCAGCTCCCACAGGCTCCAGAGACTTATATCCTGCAGCTCCTAGGCTCCTTCTGTGAAACTGCCGGGAAAACAGTCAATACATGGCTTGCTTTTTGTAGAGATTGTCGTCATAGATTAATTTAGGGATGACTGTCTAACCAATGGCCAGTTGTTGGAAGCTTCCTCCCTACCATCCCAGACTCTTACCAAAAGGGTGGGCCTGGGAAGGCATTTTGGTATCATGTGACACTGTTCCTGATCAGCTGATTGGCCCAGGGATGGACACATAACTTTGAGCTACAGTCTGGTATAAGAACAAAGAGATTCAAGTGAGGAGTGCTTGAAGTGAAAGGTTCTGGGACATTGTGGCAAGTGACAGTACTGTGCGTGGGAAAGCCAGAGCCACAGGCAAGCCTAAGTTATCAGAGAGGGGAAATTAAGTCTTGCAGAGAGGTCAAGTCTGCTGAGGGGAGCATGGAGCTGACAGTTAGTTAACTGACAGAAAGAGTTAGAGACAAGAGACCCATAGCCCCTTGAAGGACATAGAGAGGAGACATTTTCTATTCCCTTGTGACCCAATGTTACTGTCACCTCCTGTCCTTGGAAGTCAATAATAACCTTGTGTATCTTTACAGTAACTCCTCTTTTTATTTGAAATTGTTTGAGAATGTACCTGTTCCTTCCTGCTAACATGCCCTAAATTTTAAAAAATGCTAAAAATGAAAACTTAGTGTATATGTATTTATCATTGGAATTCATTTGCTCATTCAAAAAATAGTTTCCGAACAACTACCAGGTACTAGATGCTGCGGGAATTCTGAGAGAAATTAAGGCCTAGTATCCACTCTCAGAGAGTCCCTGGTTTGGGAAGCAGTGTTCCCACGTACCCACAGTACAAGGCAGTTGGATATTAGCACTCGGAGGAGTGCAGATGGGAGGGTGGAGGGGCGTACTACATTTAGGGAAGCAGGAAGAGCTTGATAGACAAGGTCCTACAGGATGGGTGGAATTTAATATTTTTGGAAAGTAGGAGGAAAAATGCAAAGTACAAGAATCAAAAGTCTGTCACGCCTACGAGAATGGCCACCCTTAAAAAAACAGAAAACTGAAGTGTTGGAGAGGATGTGGAGAACTAGGAACACTTATTCACAGTTTGTGGGAACATAGAATGGTGTAGCCACTGTGGAAGATAGTTTGGCAGTTTCTCAGGAAGCTAAGTATAGAAATGCCATATGATTCCACAATCCCACTACTAAGTACATGCTCAGAAGAACTGAAAGCAGGGACACAATCAGACATTTGCACACCAGTGGTCATAGTGGCATTATTTATAGTGGCCAGAAGATGGAAACAACCCAGATATCCATCAACCAATGAATGGATAAACAAAATGTGGTATATATATATACGATGAAATGTTATTCAGCTATAAGAAGAAATGAAGTCATAAAGCATGTGACTACATGGATAAACCTTGAGAACATTATACTGATGAAATGTCAGACACAAAAGGGCAAATATTGTATGACCTCACTAACATGATCTAAATATAACTAGCAAATGCATGATATAAATATCTAGAAATAGGTCACCAGAAGACAGAAGGAGGGCAAAGAATGGGGAGCTGATGCTTAATTTGTGCAAAGTGTGTAATAAAGCTGATTGTAAATGTTTGGAAATGGATAGAGGTGATGGTAGCACGTAACGGTGAGTGTAATTAGCAGTGATGACATGTGGGTGCTATTGGGTTGAAAGGGAAAGTTTACGGTTTTGTATGTCACCAGAAGGCAAGACAGAGGATGAAACATGGGGCCGTATAACACAGTGAACCCTCTAAAGGATGAAAATGTTCTAGAATTGATTGGGAGATGAATGCACAACTCTGTGAATTTCGTAGAAACACGGATTGTACACTTTATATGGATTGTATAGTATGTGTGAATTTATCTCAGTAAAACTGCTTTTAAAACAAAGAAAATTCTGAAGACAAAAGAGGCACAGTAGGCTGCATGGCTTGGAAGAAATATGTGGTTTAGAGGAATATTAGATGAGTGTGTAAAACAGGTTAGAGTGTGATTGTGAGAGGCCTTGAATGCCAAGTCAAATTTGCTATCATGGAATCATGAGAATGGCAAGAACCTGAGATGTTATCAGGTCTAACTTGGGTAAAGTAATTTGGTCTCTGTTCTTCTTAAGGTGGCCACCATGATTGACCAAGCTCTTATTTCACATTCTGTCACTTCAGTGCAATTAGCGTAAAACTATTCTACTGTCTTCAGCAACTTACAGTTCTTTCCAGAAGAGCCCTCTCATTGCTAGAAGAGTTAGGATACAGGGAACTAGGCATAAAGATTTTGCAGCACATTGCCTGAAATAGCAGTTTATGACGTGAAGGAACAGGGAAAGGACGTTCACTATGTACTAGCGTCACTAGCATCAGGCATAGAGCCTTTAGACTTTAGGCCACTGTTCCTGTTTGCTAATGCTGCCGTTACACGAAATACCAGAGATGGATTGGCTTTTATAAAGGGGGTTTATTTGGTTACACAGTTACAGTCTTAAAGCCATAAAGTGTCCGAGTTAAGGCATCAACAATCCGGTACCTTCACTGGAGGATGGCCAATGGTGTCTGGAAAACCTCTGTTAGCTGGGAAGGCACGTGGCTGGTGTCTTGCTCCCAGGTTGCATTTCAAAATGGAGTTCTCCAAAATGTGGCTCTTGGGGTGTTTTGTCCTCTCTTAGCTGCAGCTCCTCTTCAAAATGTCACTCTCAGTTGCTCTGAGTCTGGGCCTGTGTGGCTCTTTTTAAAGAACTCCAACGATCCAATAAAGACCCACTCTGAATGGGTGGGGCAACACCTCCAAGGAAATAATCCAATGAAAGGTCTCGCCCACAATTGACTGAGTCACATCTCCATGGAAACATTGAACGAATAGGTTCCAGCCTAAGATTGCACCAAAGATAATGGCATTTAGGGGGACATAATGTATCCAAACTAGCACAACCTCCTACTCTGCAAGGCAGATAATACAATACATTTTTAGATGAGGAAATGAGGCTCTAGGAAAAATAGGAAAGTTTTCTGGGCTCCACAGCTATAAGAGCTGAAGTAGGAATGTGGTCCTGGTTTATCAGAGACTCCATAGCCATGTGCTTGTATCACCTTTCTCTGCATTCTTTAAGGCCTGCCTCCGAGTAAATATCACTCACTCACAGAGAATTTCAAGATGCTCACTTAAATGAATGGCTGATAGCTAGAGGGGGGTAGGTGGAGGAAACAGATTATAATAAAAGCTTCATTGCCTGACTTTAGCAAAACCCTAAACCTCATATATCAGAAGCCTACAGAGATATTTAGCAAAATGGTTTCTGTTTTTAAATAACCCATGGACTCATTTCATAGCCGTGAGGGAGAACCCAAACTTAAAATCCCTTCCTATCTCATCATTTTTGAGACCATGTGGTGCTTTCTGTTTCTGGAAACAGCAGGCACCATTACTTCCATGAGTTATGTTATCACTTGATAGACAAGAGGAACCAGAAGAAGGAACAAGTATGGATGGGGAACAGGGAAGGAGGAGGACAGGAGTGGATCCTCTCTGGGGCCCCTTCCAGCTGGAACACTCCTGGAGACAGTGTGCTGTTTTCCCCTCTTTTAATGTTACACCTTAGGAGGCTGGGGGCCTTGGCTGGGGTGCTACGAGAGGGACAAGGGGAGAGTGCTGTAAGAGAAGAGAGGTGGTCTGGAGGTAAGAAGAGCCCAGGATGAGCTATGGGAGTTTGAAGAATGGGTAAACAGAGCCAGATGGCACAATAGTGGAGGCCTGTGGGAAGGTCCTTAGCCCATGTCTAAGCAGAAAGGCCAGCGAGCTTAAGCAGAAGTTCCCAAACCTCATGGTGTGTCAGAATCACCTGGGAAGCCAGTTAAAACCCTGATTCCCTAGGGAATCCTCAGTCATTTTGAGTCACCAGTTCTCCAGGTGATTTTTATACAGGGAACCTTATGAAGCACTGGTGTCAAGATTTTCCTCTCTGGACCTCAGTGCCCTGCTTAAATTGAGAAGGTTTATCAGAAAGAATTTCTAAGGTCCCTGCTAATGCCAACACAGGGCTTCAACATTACCTCTTTTCCCAATCTTGCAGGCTTCTTTACCTCTTTCAAAAGAGTTACTTTAATTTAAAAGGCAGGCAAGTTGTCAGATGCTGGCTCAGCTCTTTGAAAATGGCCTACAGGTGACAGAGTCTAGCCACTCCACGTGGTCTGCTGGTTTGTGTAAGAGCAAAGTCTCATTGTGCCTCTTCACATGGGTGTCCAAATAGGACAGAGTTCTCTAGAGGCAACTGCTCAGGACCAAGGTGACACCACTTCTGGGTCTCAAGTCACAGGATCACACTGGATGATTTATTTAAGGATGAAAGCTTCAAGGACTAAAAAAAAAAAAAAAAAAAAAAATTAAACATGGTTATTTCTCCAGCATTTATACATGTGCTTTCCCTTGAAAAATAGTCTCTATGACCTGCCTGAAAGGAAAGCCAGATTTTAAAAGAAACTGAGTTCTGAAGACATCCAGAGAAAGACGGTGTTTTTCTAGCACTGGAAGCCACATGAAAGCCTTACCAGTGGCTTTGCGTGGGTCCTGCCACAGCTCCTTTCAGGGCAGACTGGGGAATCAGGGAGTTCTGTCTCGAAAAACAAGACAGGCTGGGCCTGAAACATTGATTTCTGGTTCAAATTTCCCAGTGAAATGTGAATGAGGGATTTTCCACTTCTCCTTGTCCCTACCGATTTACCTTGGCGGAGTCTTTGGATTCCCAGACTGGGGCAGGGTAAATCTTAGTTTCAGGTGGGCGTCCAGCCAGAATTGCACCCCATTGAATAGTCCTCTGTGCTTTTCTCAGTATCAGTTATCTCCTCTTGGCCAGGAAAAGGCTCCATCCACCAGATTTCTGCTTTAGCCATTTGTTCTGGGAATAACCAGCCAGAATGTCAGGATGAGAGGATGTCATCATGCCATGTGTGTCCTCTCCCCTGGACATGGACTGAAGTGAGTGGTACAACAACCTTTAATATTAACCGAACAGCTAGTATATGGCAGGTACTATGCCAAACTTTTGGGATCAAAAAGTAAATAAGACCCAGCCCCTGTTCTCAAGAGGTTACAGTCTGGTGGGGGGTGAGAGTTGTACAAATATCATCCAGGGCCAACTCTGATCAAGACTACAAGAGAGATACAGAGAGATGGGGAAGATGTGGTCTGGCTGAAAGGTATCAGGGAATGCTTCCCAGAGGAGCTGCCTTTGGCACTGGGTCTTGAAGGGCCCGGGGGGAATGACCCACAGAGAATCATTCTGTGGTTACCAAGTCCCCCGAGTGTGGCTTCTTAGTTAATAACCTGAGGTTGCTGACAGGTAGACTGCAAAGGGATGAGTAAATGAGACTTGAAGAAAAGGTAGGAGCTGGGCCACAAAGGGCATTCTAAGTTATGGTGAGGATCTGTGCTTGACTATGTGGGCAATGGGGAGCCATTGAAAGATTCACAGCTGGAGGGGAAGGAATTGGATATTGAGAAAACAGGAGGCTTTTTCAATAAACCAGGAGTATTAGTTTCCTAGAGCTGCTACAACACATTACTATAAAGTAGTGGCTTGAAATAATAGCAATGTATTCCATCGCAGTTCTGGAGGATAGACATCTGAAACTGAGGTGTTGGCAAGACCGTGCGCCCTTTGAAACCTGCAGGGGAGGATCCCTCCTTGTCTCTTCTAACTTCTGTTAGCTCAGGCATTCCTTGGTTTGCAGCAGCATAACTCCAATCTCTACCTCCATCTTTGCTTGCCCATCGTCTCTACTGTGTGTCTCTGCATCTGTCTCTTCTCCTCTTCTTATAAGGACCCCAGTCATGTTGGATGAAGGGCCCACCCTAACCCAGCATGGCCTCATCTTAATTTCCAAATGAGGTTGCATTCTGAGTTACTACTGGTTGGGACTTCAATGTATCTTTTTTGGGTGAGGAGTGGGGTGAAGGGCACAATTCAACTCAAAACAGCATGTGAAGGATGTTGGTCAAAGTTAGGCCGAGGGAATAAAATCAAATGACAAAATAAAGAGGCATTTTGGAAGAGAAAGGAAAAAAAAATGGATCATTTGACCCTGAGGAGGGAGAGAATTTTAAAATTCCCCAGTGTAAGCCGCTCTCCAATTTCGGCGATGACTGTGGATGGTAGGATGCTCACGGTTCCTCCAGCAGGCTATAGAGTGAGATGGCCTCTGTCCAGATCCTGGGTTTTTAATTTCTTAGATAGTGACCACAGGCAAGTTACCTTATTTTTCTGTGC
>PVKY010010786.1:0-12418 GCA_004027775.1 Bradypus variegatus
TTTTTTTTTTACAGCTTTACTATATACCATATAGTAATACATGCCATACAGCTCATTTCTACATACCATACAGTTCATTTATTTAAGCGTACAATTTGATGGTTTTCAGAATATTCACAGATCTGTGTAGCCATCACCACAATCAATTTTAGAACGTTCTCTAGACCTCCAAAATAAACCCTGTACCAGTTAACAGTCACTTCCCGTCTCTCTCCAGCTCTGCCCCCTGGCAACCATTAACCTACATTCTATTTCTAGAGATTACCTATTTTGGACATTTCATATAAACGGAACCATTTAATGACTGGTTTCTTTCACTTAATATAATGTTTTCAAGGTTCATCCAGGTCATAGCATGTATCAGAACTTCTTTCCTTGTTAGGTTGAATAATATCCCATTGTATGGATAAACCACATTTTGTTTACTCATTCATCAGTTGATGGACATTGGGTTATTTCTACTTTGGGGCTATTTTGAATAATGCTGCCCTGGTGTTTGTGTACCGCTTTTTATGTGGCATTTACTAGGAGTGGAATTGCTGGGTCGTATGGTAACCCTACATTTAACAATTTGAAGAACTGTTAAACTGTTTTCTAAAGTGGCTGTACCATTTTACTATCCCACCAGGAGTATTTGAGGGTTCTAATTTTTCTACATCCTCTCCAACACTTGTTATTATCTGTCTTTCTGATTATAGGCATCCTAGTTTTTGTGAAGTGGTATCTCATTATGGTTTTGATTTGCATTTCCCTAGTGACTAATGATGTTAAACATCTTTTCATGTGCTTGTTGGTCATTGGTATGTCTTCTTTGGAGAAATGTCTATTCAAATCCCTTGCCTATTAAAAAATTGGATTATCTTTTTTTTTGTTATTGAGTTGTAAGAGTTCTTTATATATTCTGGATACAAGTTTCATATCAAACGTGTGATTTGCAAGTATTTTCTCCCATTTTGTGGGTTGTCTTTTTACTTTCTTCATGGTGTCCTTTGAAGCATAAGCATTTTAAATTTTGGTAAAGTGAATTTGCCCTCAGTTTTTTTGTGTTATCACAGATTTACACATCAGATATCTAGACTTACAAGTATTTCTTTATGTTAGCAAGTTTCTCGTGCAGAACAGTTTGTAACTAGTCTCATAACTTTTAAATTTCAGAAATTCTCATTTGTTTTATCTTTTGAAAACGTCAAGTCCTTTAAAAGCACAGGCTTGATCGCATAGGCTCTTTGTAGCCATCCTCTCACCCTGCTGTTGATACAAAGCCATAAAACGATGGCTACAGAGGTGTCTGCCAAACACACTGACTGGGGCCGGGCTGTTGGGAACAGCCTAGGTGGCCTGCAAGTGTGTTGAGGTCCTATTTAAGCATAAGCTACGGAAACGGGGCAGGGTTGTTTGTTCCCCATTGTAATCTAATGTGTTATCTGATGAGAGATTCAGCTCTGTTTACTCTAGTAGAAGACATGGAATTTAATAACAAGAAGTGCATCTTGGTTATATGGACAGGTTACCAGAATGAAAACCTTAAGCTCTCCTGCCCTAATCCCTTCAGAATATTTTAGCAATCTGCCTTCTCCTTGTATTGTTCAGACTAGATTTAAAAGAAGGCGATTTACTCACTGAGCAGTGTTCGGTTTGTGCTCTTTGCGCCACGTGCCACCTCTGTCGTGGGAAGCACTGTTTCCTGTGCCTGCAGGAGCCAGCCTAGGGGCCACTGGGGAGGCGCTGCGTCTTGTCCAGGGTTGTGTGACTAGCTCACTGGTGCGTGGGGATGCTGAGTTCTTTTTTGGGGGACACACTTGCAATTAAGTGCATATGTGCTCTTTCAGAGCCTTGTTTGTTCCACCCCTGTAGCTCTGTTTATGGGGCACTCCTGTGTCTAGCTTGGGGTCAGTGAATATGTTGATCTTTTTTCCTTTGCATGTAATCTGAACAGTGTGGGTGTAAATCCTGCCGCGGGGGTGGGTGGGGGGGGGATGGGAACAAAAATGAGAGTGGGGAGGAAACCTGGGGAAGGGAAAGTCTGGAAGGTGAGAAGTCTTTCCAAATGCAAGAAAGGGGTGGGAATTTATGGCATAGAAGTGTTTAGGTCTTGAATCCAGTAGTGTCTAAGACAACATAAAAGTTCCCAGGCCTGTTCATACTGTTGTACCCATGAGGCAGCACGGTGCTTGGATCACTTCTTAGCAAGTGTGGTTTGGTTGGAGCTGCTTCTGATGGAGTCGGTGACGATGGCATCTTGGGTGGCTGTGTCCTTTCTCTTCTGCTCATTGCAGCCATTTCCACGGCTCAGGTCGCCCTGTGAAAGACCACTCTTTCACAGAAGTCACCCCTGGAATTTTCTTTGGAGCCACGGATGCTATCTATGGCTTTTCTGCTAGTTTGTTCCTTTCCAATGGGGGCAAATTTTCATCCTTTGAAGAGGGATGTGGCCTTGGTTAAATGTCAGGTCCCTACAGCCAGACTTCCTGGGCCCTGCTCTTCTGCCACTTAGTAACTGTGTGACCTTGGGTAAATGACTCAGTCTCTGCATTTGTTTCTTCATGTGGGTGATAATGTCTGCCTCATGATGGGGTTATTGGAGGGATTAGTTGAATCTTGAGTGTCAAGTTCAAATGAACAGCTTACAAATTAGTGTCCTTAGCATAGTAACCCCATCAGAAGTTAGCTTCTGTGACTGCTGCTTTTACAAAACAACCGAAACATTGATTTGGAGCCTGATTTTGTGAATGAAGGTGGGTGATCAGGCTGGTTGGCAGTATTTTTGGCAAGACATGAAGTATGAAAATAAGTAAGTAGCAATAATACCAGCAGCTCGTAATTCCTGAGCCCTGGAGGGTTTTAGGCCCTGTGGTGCCGGCTTGTATACATATTATCTCATTTAATTCCCACAGCAGCCGTGCAAGCTCTGTTTTATTGTGTGCTGAGGCTCAGACCCCACTCAGCAGTGGAGCCCATCTACACCCTTCCCCACAGCCTCCTAGCTTTCCTAGTCTGTGTTCTGTCTTGGGAGCCAGAGGGACAGGAAAGCCCGTCTTTGCCCTGGGCTGTGATTTCAGCTGCTTACATGACCTGTGGCCTTGAGGGAAGCAGGATTTCCAGGATATAAACCTTTTCCCAGATGACTCTATTCCTTTCTGTTGTGATGGTTGAACAGTGAGGAAGAGTTGCTCGGCGGGCTTGTCTATTCAAGAGCCTCTTTCCCCCTATTTGTAGGCGAGGCTCCTGTGGGTCCCCGCCTTTAACTGACACCCACGTTGGAGGATGAGGATGGAATGGGAGGTGGCTCTCGGCAGTCGTCCTCACTCTGCCCCTCTCCCCACTAGCTCAGTGGTCCATATCTCACACCCACCCTCAAGATGGGTGCGAGCCTGGATGACCGTGCCTGTTTCCTGGACTCTGTTGGAGAGCAACATGTGCTCAGTTGCGTATTTCAGAAACAGGGCCCTTATCAGATACACGGTTTGCAAAAATCTATCTGTGATGTCCTTTGAGGCAGGACATTCCCCACACTGCCCCCGGCTCCGTTTTCGTCTGTGGTGGGACTTGGAGAGCACTGGGATGCCACAAGACAGGGAGAAGAGGGGGGCAGTTGCCCCTCACCTGCACACACCCACGTCCCTTCTCCCTCCTACACCCACCCCCTCCGTTGGGTGGCTAGTGGCGTGTGGGGTAACTCACCCCCCAGAAGAGGTGCAGTTGTTGAACCGCCGTGAGCAGCCAGGGGGGTCAGGGTGAAGCTCTGCCGAGAAAGAGATGGGGAGACAGAGCTGGCTCAGGGCCTAGCACGGCCTGGGGTGGGGACCCAGGTGCGCCCGGCACAGAGCAGGGTATTCCCAAGGCTGCGCCGTCGTCTGGGCGGCAGGTATGTGGCGGCTGTGCGTGGGCTGCCCGGGGCTGAGCAGGGCAGGTCGGATTGGGCCTGGCAGCACCGAAGACGCCGGGGCTGCCGGGTCAGGTTACAGTTGCGTGGGAACTGTGACCTTTGAATTTCCTGGCTTATGCGTGGAATTTCAGTTGCATAATACTACAACAACTTGGAATTTTCCCCCTTCTCTCCCTCTTTTTTGGCTTTTAATTTGGTATCCCAGTGAATGAGCTCCATAGCTCTCTGCCCCTCCCTCTCATCCTGTTTTCCTTCTCCTGCTCCCCTGAAGTATACCACCCGGGGGTGAGGGGGGCCCTGTGGGAAACCTCCTCTTGTCAGGGCCCGCAGGCTCTGCGGAGGAGGGCAGTGAGCCCTGCATATTTTAGGGCGGGTCCAGCTGTTATACTGTACTTATTTCTTCCAAACACACCATGCTCTTTCCTGCTTCTGTACTTCTGTCTTCACTGCTCTGCGTGCCTGGAGCATCCTTTCAGGTGGCTTAGCTTCAGTCTTCTCCGCCTTCAGTTCCCTCTGGGAATCCCACTGGGAATCCCACTCTCTCCGAGAAGCCTGCTGTCATCACCTTAGCCAGAAATTATTTCCGCTTCCTGTGCACTGTCAGGCTGCAGCACCTCATTTGGCATTTAGTCAGATATTGCCTCGGGATATGTCTTCTTATTGTCTTGAGCTGTTTTTGTTTATTTGTTTGTTGCTGGAGGGAGGTCTGGTGGTGGTGGTCTGGTTTCTGTTTTCCACTACCCAGATTATAAGATTCTTGACAGCCAAAATTTTAAGTCATTGCCTTGTTTGTAAAATATTTGTTGATTTGTATTTGATCGGTGAAATTAAGCGTGTATTTTCTTAGTGGTGTCTGCTGTGAGGGGGTCACTGGGCTGGGGTCTACAAAGGACATAGGAAAAAACCAAGGTCCTTAAATTCAGATTCCTTAAGATGCCCTGCCTGGCCCGCCGTGCTCTTCTCCCTCATCCGGGGGAGTCCAAGTCCCTTCTCACCTGAAGACGTGGACACAGGGCCTACCTGGCGCAGGCGAGAAAGCCCTTCCTTACCGAGGCCTTTCCTAACCGCCCAAACCAAGCCAGGGGGTCCCTTTGTTATTTTCTCATAGATTTCCCTGTTCTTTTTCCCACAGAGCTTTTCATAGTCCCTAAGAATGATCTAAGCATTGGTGTTTTCCTACTGATGACTGTTTCCCCCTATACTTCCACCCCTGGGGCGCAGGGCCACGAGGGTTTTGTTCACAGGGCCCAGCACCCAGAAGACCTGCAGCAGATGTGAAATGAAGGAGCATTGCTCACCGAAACGCATGTACTTCTCTGTGAGAGACAAGACAGAAGCCTGCAATGCCTATGATCGCCCCTGCAGACTGAGCCACCCTTGGGAGGCCTGCAGCAGACAGGCCTTATGGAACCACCGTATCCCTCTCTTGAGTAGAAGAGGAAACGTCTTTGATGTAGGCAAAATACATGTACTGTTTTCTTTCCCTCTCTCTCCCTTCCTTCTTCCCTGCCTCTTTTATTCCTCTTTTGGCTTGTCTGAGGAATGATTTAAGGCAACTCGTGTTCTTGAACAGAACTGTGCTGCGAGGAGGCTGCAGCAGCTCCCTTATTCCAAGCTGGGGCATTCTGGATGCTTATTTGGGGACCTTTGGGGTACTCATTTTTCCCAGGCTCTCCGAGTCATCTCTGAGAAGCAGCCTATTCCGTTGGCCAGAACAGCTAGTTTTAGTCTCATCTCCGTCCCCGACCTCCCCTGGGGATTTCCTTCATCTCTGGAGGTGGACTTCATACCTGAGCTTGCCCCATGTGCTGGGGATGCTGTCTGAGACTCGCTGGTTGTTCTAGTTTGCTAATGCTACTAGAATGCAAAACACCAGAAATGGACTGGTTTTTATAAAAGGGGGTTTATTTGGTTACACAGATACAGTCTTAAGGCTATAAAGTGTCCATCAAAAAAGGGTATCTTCACTGGAGAAAGGCCATTGGCATCCAGAAAACCTTTGTTAGCAGGGAAGGTATGAGGCTGGTGTCTGCTTGCCCCCAGGTTGTGTTTCAAAATGACCTTCTCCAAAATGTCTGCATCAGCTTCCAACGGCCGTCTTCAAATGTCTGTCTCAGCTCCAGCTCGCTATGAGCTCTTTCTGTCTGAGCTTATGTAGTGCTCCAGTGAACTAAACAAGGCTCATGCTGAATGGGCAGGGCCACACCTCCATGGACATTATCCAATCAGAGTTATCACCTACAGTTGGGTGTCACATCTCCATGGACACTGAACCAATAGGTTCCAACCCAACAAGAGTGCGTTAAAAAATATGGCTTTTTCTGGGGAACATAAATGTACAAACCGGCACACTGGTGAAAACCTGGAAAGCTGGTGAAGTAAAGCCAGGGAAGAAAGAGGTACCCTCTGAGCTCAGAGTATGATTGCTAATCAGCCTTTCCTTGGCCTGTGCCGCCCCAGCTGCCAGGATCAGCATCTCCAGCTCCTCCTGGCCCCATGGCACCCACCAGTAGGTCAGCGGCCCTGTAGCCACTGTCCCATGGAAAAGTGGTGGGCGGCGGCCTCCCTGTGCCAGCACCCTGCTCCTGAGTTTGCTGACCTCCCGCTTACCCTGCCTCCACCTGTCTTCAGTACCACACAGCCCCCAACACCCCCTTTCCCAGTCTGGCAAGAGGTGGGGGGATGGTTTCTCCTTCGCTGGTCCCCACTTGTGTTGCTGAACACAAAGCAGGAGTGTGCGCCAAGTTCTGACTCTTTCAGTCCATCCTTGAGTGGGTGTCACCCAGCCCCCAGCTTTGGGGGCCTTTCCTCCCCACCCAGCCCCCGCTGGCAGGAGCTCCCTGCGGGAGTCACATGCAAAGTGTCGGCTGTTGGAACTGTGGCCATCTCATTACAGTGGCAGATGGTCGCGTTTATTTTTATGTTTCAGTTTCCACTTTTGATAAAGCAGCTTTGACTATATATTTGCATTTTAAAATATTGAACTTCTGAAGCAGAGTGGTTCATTCTGCTGTTTTCTCTCTGCTCCTTCCTGCCTGTGTCCCCTTCCCCCTCCCCAGGAGCCCCACACTCTCCTGCCCCTGGAACAATACCTGGCACACAGTAGGTGCTTGAAGGAGTTGTGAAATTGGGGGGAGGGGGAGTGGGGTGGCAAGAAGGGGTGCCAAGTCCAACTATCTCTCTAACCCATATAATTTAGGATTAACAAAAATGTAGGAAAATGCTTTATTGCTTGTGTCTTCTCTGCCCCTGCCCTTTGTTTCAGCACCCCACTGTGCTTTGAGGCAGTGTTCCCCAAACTGTGTTGCATGGACTGTTATAAAGTGTTCTAACACTTTAAGTGAAAGTTTATTAAGTGAAAGCAACACACTTAATAAAATGAATGAATGAATTTTACTGATTTTGTGGGGGAGGGGAGTTTATTTTAAAAAGCTATTAAAATGTTAAAAACTGATCATTTTCTGTAACCCATGAGATCTTTTTATTTGTAATTAATAAAATACAAATTCATTTAAAAATGTTGAGTTCATAGCTCTTTGATTGTTAGGCATTTCTTATTAGTCATGCCATGCTCATCTGAGTGCACCTCCTACCCCTTGCGTTTCTTGATACTGTATTTCTTTCATGCATTTTCGTTAAAACCTGTTTTGTGGTCACATCTGTTTGAGAAGGGCTGGGCTAAAGCCTGGAGCCATGCTTACCTTAAAGGCTGCTTTGTGGCTCGGTAGCTGTGACCGTCACCCGTACTGACTGTCTGCTCGTTGCTGGACGCTGTCCTGGGCCCTTGGGAATGGCACGTCTGTCAGAGCCTCCCCTCCAGGTGGTTGTGTCCCTGTGAGAAAACCCCTGTGACTCAGTTGACCATGGGGGAGCTGGAGGCTTGGGAAGGCTTGCCCAGCTGAGGGTCTCGCGGTGGATGGCAGAACCGAGGCTGGGCCAGTTTCTGGAACTCCAAGGCTCGTGGCCTCTGTCCTCCATATCCTTGGAGCAGCTGTGTCCCTTCAGCGCTGCGCGTCTAAACTTTACCCTGTTCTCCCTCTTCCCCCACACTCCCACGCAGGTAGGCCTCAGTACTTGGGCCCCTGCTTTTCTCTCAAGCGCCTTACTTTCCCCTTCTCTTTGCCCATCTCAGTCTTACCCATCCTTGAGGATCTCCTCAGATCTGCCCTTTCTTCTGGGAAGCTTTCCTGGACCTGTTTGTGTTTTTGCAAGCATCATTTTTCATTTTCATATGTGCTTATTAAATGTTTATTGACTTGCCTCTGCTGGGAGTTTGTTATCTAACCTCTGCCTCTCTTGGGAACGCCTGTAGTCAGCATGAGTTTATGCCAGTGACCCTCACGCTACCTGCGCTCAGTGATCTTGGCGTGTGCGAGTGTGTGCGTGCGTGTGTGTGCGTGTCCTGCCAGCGGGCAGGCTGGGGCATCCATCGAGTAGGTTCATCAAACACTGTAGCTTGAGCATACATCTCTCACACATGTTATTTTTTTTGCAGTGTATGTAGATGCTGTTTGGTTAATACAAATTCATTGAAATTTGTTGAATTCGTAGTAGCATTTTAATCTTCAGGCATTTTTTTTTTTCAATTTCAAACAATAGATAGTAGTGCGTAGTCTCTATCAATGCAAGCATCAAAAAATCCTTGATGCCTCCAAAACTGGGAAGCACTGGCTGTACCATTCACTTGTCATTTATGTGCTGTTTGGTATTTTTACTTATTTTATGTGCCTCTTGACTGCTCTGCTGGATTGTGGCTCCATGAGCATGAGACCTTTGTGTCACCTGTCCCATACATCCCTCAGAGTGCCCACACATAATCAGTGCCCAGGAAGTACTTATAGATTAGATTAAGTCCTTAGGTCTTATTTCCCCTGTTCTACTGTCTGTTCCATTCTGTTTTTGCTGCTTTCTTGAACTCCTTCTTACTTCTCTTCCTTTCTTTTGTTTTTACAAATAATTTCTACCCTCCAATAATTTCCTATCAATTAATTGCAGCTACTTACTGAGTTCCACCTGCACGTTCAGCAAGCATTAGGCTTGGCTGTCGGTAGCTCTGTGAGAGTTTAAAGAACTACTTGGTGAGCATTTTTGCCAGGCTCTGTGGAAAGCCCTTTAGAAGTGCATTCTCTCATTTGACCCTTACACCTAGCCTACCAAGAGGGTACTGTTTTATCCTCACTTCTCAGGTGAGCAGACTAGGAGTTGGACAGCCAGGTGTAGGCAGGGTCAGGATTCGAACTCTGTGACTTGGCCTGTGTTTTGAAGCATGTCTGCATCTGCTGCCTCCTGAGGCTCAGGCAGGGCTCCCCCCTGAGGAATTTTCCGTTGGGGAAACGGAAACAATGGCAAACAGTAACTGCTTGGATGTGAGTCTGACATTGTCTGGTGCTGCCCAGGAGATTGGGGGCGGGGCTCAGACCGGCTGGGGGAGGCGGGTCTTCCACCTCCGGGGCCTGAAGCCTGCTTGGGAGGGAGGTAGGGGAGGAAGAGAGCGCTCCGCAGCGGGAGCAGCATGCACCCGGCGTGCAAGGGTGATGTGCTTGTGGGCAGGGCAGCTCCAGGGGAGTGGGAAGTGAGATCGGCCATCTCGAGGCAGGGGTACTTGAAAGCCAGACGCAGTGCAGTGGGTGACAGCTAAATCTACCTGCTGCTCTGGCAGGATGGGGCGGGACGGAGCTGCTGTTGGCGGCATTTGGAGCGTCCTCGTGGCAGGCTGGCTGCCTTCGTCCCCTTCTTGGGGACTCTTGGGACCCCCATGTTGCCTCTCTGGTCCTGGGAACAGCCAACTGTAAGACCCCTGAAGGCTGATTAGACCACCCTGGAGTGAGGGGAAGTGACAAGTACAGGGTGCAGGGGTCAGACACATGGACTGGACAAATTATCTAACATTTCTTAATTCTTCTTTATTTTATTTTCTTATCCATCTCTAATTGCAGATAATCGTAACCACTCACAGTGTTGTTTGGGATTAAGATGAAAGCAAATATGAGTACCAAGGCTCTTCAGCATAGCTGTTCCAGGCTTCCTGGGATCAGGTGCCGGCTGCGTCACTTGCTGTGTGACTTTGGACAAGTTACTTAACTTCTCTGTGCCACATTTTTCTTATCTATGAAATGGAGGTAATAACTGTACCTACTTCACAGTGAGAATTAAGTGAGGAAATTTATATAAATAGCTCTTAAAGGATGCCTGGCACATGGTAGAAAATGATTGATAAGCAGTAGCTGCTCTTCATCGTTGTCATCATCCCTGGACCTGGTATGTAGTAGGTGATTTCTTTAGGGCAGGAGACCAAAGAATAAGAGCCTCCCAAATGTGTGTTAAGAAAATCCCTCTAATCACTGCATGGATTAGAGCTCCTGAGCTCTGAAATTGTAACCATCTTATGGCATTTCTCAAGTCTTAGAGATTCCAAGTATTACTGAAATCCTTTACAATAGTCATTGTTCTCTGAAGTAGAAGGACTCTTGGAATCACAGCTCTTCTCAGGCACAGAAATATTTCTCTCCTTTTAAAAATAAAACAGCAAGGGTGGGGTGGGGAAGGGGAGAGGAGAACCTGGGGATCTCCAGCCTCAGCCACGCCCCCTGTGTTGGAGGGCTTGGCAGGCCTGAGTGGCAGACCCCAGCCCGCGTGAGCAGGGCCCGCCCTGCTGGCTTTGCCAGGGCCCAGTGGCTCCCAGGCCTCCGTGGGGGTTTCCGTGCCTGCCTTGGTGCCCTGTCAACCACTGCACTTCAGTCTTGGGGGTTGACTTTCCCCTTGTCCCACACTGAGCCAGGCCATGTTTAGCTTCAGCTGTGCAGTTCCGTACTGCAGGCAAGGCCTGGGCCTTCTGGCTGCCTCTCCTAAAGCCCCTAACCCCTGTTCTTGAACCAACAGTTGTGTCCAAGTCTTGAATGTATCTGTGTGGAACCATTCTTTTTTCCTGTTTTCTCCTTCTTCATTTTTTTTTAACAAAACTCAAATCCCTGGACCTTGTCCATTGTAGATGAAGTGAGAGCTGCTTTCTGAGGACTGGTTCATATCAGAAACCAGCTGCTTTTAGACGGTCACAGGTCTTTAAAGGGACGGCTTAAATTTGTGGAGCACGGTCCCCGCCCCTGGGATTCTAGCATGGTCTCCGGCAGTGTCGGGGTGGGGGCAGTCTGCCAGAGGCGCATGAGCTGAGCCTGATTATAAGTCTTCAGTCTCACAGAGGGTCCGAATCTTTGGCATGAATCCCCCCCACTCCCCCAACCCTGCCGTGGTTGGTAATGCATGTGACATGCACTGTGTATTGAGATCTTGAAACAAACCCAAGTGTGCATATTCACCATATGGGCAGTTGATCAAACAAAACGCAAGAATCATCATTGGGGGCCTCTGGTATGGGCAGTGGTGTTGTCCTCAGCTAGCAGTTACTTTGTAAATGGCTCAGAGACTGGGCTTTGCATATTTGGCCTCAGCGTGCCAGATAAAACTGCAGTTGAGGGATGTGAAGGAGGACAACCTCCTGGCGGGGGTGGGGGGCTGGTAGGGGCTGAGGAACATAGTGGCAGTGGGAGAACAAGCTGACCTTCCTCCAGTTCGCCCTTGGATTTCCCACTTGAGTGGAGGAGGACAGGCTGCTTTTTTGGGGGTTACTGACCAGCTCCTTTCTTCTTTCTTGTTAGAACACAGAACTCCAACTTCGAAAGTGATACCATTCTGAATACCCCAATTATAATGCCCTATAGACATAGGTAGCCTGGGTCAGAAAGCAAACAGAACTCCACCTGCCTTCAAGGAAGACTTAGACTTAGAAACTACCTTTCCCTCCACCACAGTTCCAGGCTGGTGCCCCTGCATCTCGTGCCCGCGTGATTGCCCAAGGCTCCTGGACTGTGCCTGGCTGCAGTCCTGTCTTCCTGGCACCACCCTCCCGGCTGCTGCCAGGCCATTCTGCCTTGCGCTGCTCTCTTTCCCACCAAGTCCCAGATCCCCTCTTCTGCCTGGCCGTGAAAGCCCCAGGAGACTGATGGCACCCTGCCTGCCCAGCCCCACTTCTCGGTCCCTGCAGGTGCCACGCCAACTCCTGCCTCCGGCTTGGCCCATGCCTTCTGCATTCCCGAAGGACCCCCTCTTTGCTACCCAAATCCCAACCTTGCCTGCCCTGATAGCTCTGCCTCCTGGCCAGGAACTGTCTTCTTGTTTGCTGGGTAGCACCTATGCTGCTTTGCTCCGTGATGGCTCTGAGCTTCTTGAGAGTGGGGACCACATCTTGCCTCTTCACCTGCCTCTTTCAGGTCCTCCTGTGCCTTCCTCCACCAGCCAGGTTGTGAGCAGTCAGTAAATGCTCGATTGGCAGACCTACCACTCTCTTGTAGTGGCTGGCCCGAGAAAATCATTAAGACACACTTTTCCATCTTTGCCCCGTTTTGAATTCTTTTTTCTGTAGGTCTTATAGTGAGTCTGAGTTTGAAAGTTCAGGAAATAGATTGTACGGACTGACTGGGAAAAGGCTGAGTCTCCTGTAACCGGAAGGTAAGGCAGTGATGGGGTTTGTAGCTGTGG
>PVKY010010787.1:0-12417 GCA_004027775.1 Bradypus variegatus
CACAGTTTGGACACGATGACTGCTAAGATCGTGGGCCTAAGGTTTTAAAACAGGGTATGAAGTTGGCAATTCTAAGAGCCCAGAATTCTTTGGTCAAGAATGAATACTACTTTCAGGGGTATCAAACTTGGCCTTTCCCTTGATTGGGAGGGGCCTGGAGGGGGCTGAGACCTCAGAGGGAACAAGGACACCCCACAGAGGACAAGAGCCTGCCTGTGCCTGGGCAGAGAGGGCTCTCTCCCGCCACCCCAGGCAGGGTAGGGCATCTAAGGAGCCCCTCACCTGGTGACTGTCAGCTGATGGTTCTTCACCACCATCGTGGCATCTGGCTTTGTGGGGTCAGAGCCTGGGCGGATGTCAGACACTTTAAAGTCAAAGTAGTGGAAGAATTGTCCTGGGAATAAAAAGTTCAGACTGTCAGTCCCTGGCCATTGCCATGGGTAACGTGGCCCCTGGCCTTTCGGATTGATGCAAAGGCTGGATGGGGTGTTGTGTGCTGGGTACAGGGGGTCTGGAATGGCCCTTTGTGTGACTCTCCCATGCTACCACATGGCCTGAACAGCCCGCAGCCCAAACGGTCCATACCCAGCAGCCCATGGGTCTGCGCTGACATCCGGTGACTGTCCGCCACATAAAAGCCCAGAAAGTCCTGTTGATAGGGATGTTTCTTCCACACCTGGTGCAGGACCACCACAAAGGTGACCCCTTCTCCAAAGGAGACCACCATGTTCTTCTTCGTGGTGATTGTCACCTTCAAGCTAGGAGAGAAGAGGAGGTCAGCAAGTGCCCGTGGGCCCGGTGGCCAGGACACTGGGGGTCTGATTCAAGGGTGTCTCAGCAAGGCCTTTCCCAGACATGGTGCCCGAGAGCACACAAGTTCCAGAAACCATCTCAGGGGAGTTGGTGAGAAGATGCCTCACATGTACCTGTGCCCTCCACCAAGTGGATCCCCAGCTGGGCCACTGAGTTCCTGTGTGGCCTCAGGCAGGTCCCGCCCCCTCTCTGAGCCTCAGTGGGAGTAGCACTCCTGCCCACCGGGCTCTAGGGGATCTGAAGACATCAGAGAGGCTAAAGACTTTGAGAACTAACTAGTGAAGCCAGAGAAGATGCAAACGGGGGTCGTTGTGATCTAATTGCCAGCTCCACCTGATGCTTTTGTTTGAGTAGTCCTTTGCTCCCTGGTGGTCAGCCCTCCACCCTGTCTGGCTACTGGTTTTGGCCTGATGGAGTTCAGGGGTTGGCTAGGGGCCTCTCTGGGACAGGGGACTGAGCTCCGAGGCCACCAGTCTCTCCTGTGACCTCAGTGTATCTTCTGCCCAAATCTCTCCAGAGCCTCCTTGAACCCTCAGGCTGCCGCACCCCCTGGAGACCTCTAGAGGGGTTGTACCCTTCCTGTGCGACGGTGACCGTGTCCAGCCAAGTGAAAGCATCCCTCACAGCCCCATTCCACAGGTTGATCTCCTCCGTTGTCACCTCAATCAACAGGTTCATCGGAATGCTGGTAATTCCCAGCTTTCCAAAGTAAGTTTTCCTGCTCTTGGAGTCAGGGCTGTCTCTCTTGTCACCAATGATCTGCCCATTAATGGTGAGGCCTGCAGAGGGTTGGGACAGGGCAAGAGACCAGCGAGACCTGAGTCTGTGGCCTCCAACCCCAGGTTCCCATTTAGGGACGTGCCTTCAGCCAGACCCATTGATGGGTAGCAGAGTGGGGGACCCCGAGCAGACCAGGACTCCGGAGCCCAGCACTGTCTGTTCCGAGACACACTTGGGTCACGCTGGCAGCTGAGGACCCAGGCTGTGGGTGTCCCTCATCTGGGCCAGGCTGAGGCTGGGTCTCACCCCCACACCTCAGGCTGCCTGTAACTCTCACCATCTCTCCAACACCAATGGTGTCCCAGGGACTTGGCGAGCCTCCTGCCCAGAGGTATGGTCTGTGTGTGAGCAGGTGAGTGCATTCTGGGCAGGGTGAGGACCTTCCCCAAGGAAGAGCACCCTGGCTGGGCTGCCCCACCCTCCCACAGCCCCTACCTGTGACTGGGTCCTGGATGAGGCGCAGCACGGTGCCTGGGGCCTCGTCGATGTTGAAGCAGAGGGCATCATCTTTCTCTGGGACTTGGATGATGAAGTGGGGGTCCCCGTCCACTAAGGGCACATCCGAGAAGGGGCTGGCTCTCGGGGCCTCTCGCCACACCTGAGCCCTCCCCTAGCCTCCAGGCCTGCATGGGGTGGACTCCCAGAGAGGCAGGCGGGGTGTGGGGGCAGGGAACTCACCGTAGTAGTAGGGTGTTTGGGGAGGCTGGTAGCTGGCTGTGGGTGCAAAGGGAGAGAGGGCTGAGTTGGACTGGCAGCCCTGGGGAAGTGCCAGGACTTCCCCCCCAAAAGTTTGGCTCACATCCTTCCCAGTCCTGCTCCCTGATGCTCCTACCCACCACATCTCCCCAGGATGCCCAGCCCCCTGCCTGTCCCAAAGAGCTGATTTGGGAAAGACCCCAGAGGGGAGGGGACAGGGCCAAGTGCTGGACAGTGGCAGAGGTTGCTGCGGCAGCCAGCCTGTACTCACTCTGGTAGGCCATGGAGGGGATCACAGACCTGGCTAAAAAGAAGTCAGACGGCAGTCTTGAGTGGGGCCTCGGGGTACCCTCCCCCCAACCCCATGCTTTGTGTCTGTCTTGGGACTCCCAGTCCCCAGTGTGGCCCCAACGCTGTTGCATGAAGTTTAAGTTTAAGTTTTAGAAAAGAGAGTGTGCCCAGTTTGTTCCTTTATACGGCTGGTGGCAATGGGGTGTAATTTTAATTTTAGGGCCATGACATTTTGATGTGGCTGACATATAAGCCATTAGGCTCCCGGCTCCTCTGTCATGAGCAATGCTCCCAGCACACATCCCTGCTCCCGCCCCAAGCTCCCCATCCCCACGTAGCCCTGCGCACTCACACACACATGTTCAGACACACCAGTGACTACGAGTCTATGTGTACTGCTTGGATCAAACACCCCTTATGGATGGAGGTGGGGTGAGCGTGTTGGGGATGGGGAGGCTCTGCCCGGTGGTGCTGGGCTTTGTGGGGGGTTAGGTTCCGATTTTATGATGAGAGAAACACAGAGTGCTGTGATTTCCAATGTAAGTCCTGGCTCTGCCACCTACTCACGGGGTCCTTGAGCAAGTAGACTTAACTTCTCGGTGCCACAGTTTCATTATCTAACATGGGAAACATAAGAGGACCCCCTTGGGGGTTGCTGTGGGATTATTGAGGGCAAGTGCCTGGCATGTTCTAAGTTGCTAAGTGTAGGTGACCAAGCACTCTTAAACTGACTGTCTCTCTTTGAGAAGGGGGAGCACCCCCAATCAACTGGTGGGGACCCTGAGGCTCAAAGAGAGGCAGAGCTGGGTCCAACATCACTCATGAGTTGGCAACAGAGCTGGGACCTGAGCCCAGGCAACCTCCCTGGGTGGGATGTCCCTGGCTTGCTTGGAAAGGCCTCCTCAGTTCTCTCTTGTCTCCTTCTCGCTACACCCCCCACCCCCGCCATTGGCTGAGCTTACCTTCTGCATCCAGAGGCACCACAGGAAAGGAAGAGGAGAAATGTGTTAGAAGCCATAGGCCACTGGCATTGGGGCCAGTGTGACCACGGGAGCAGCCCTGGGGTGTCGGCTCCCAGCAGCCAGCTGTGCTCCCACTGGGCCTCCCATGGAGCCAGTAGCTCTCAGTGGCCAGAGGCCTGGCCTGGCCTGGACCAGCTCTGTGCCTCCCTTACCTTCCAATGCCACCTCCCCACCTCCCCTCCAATTCCTGTTGGAGTGTGGAGGGCTGGTTGATCAGGCCTGGTTCCGGCCTCCAGCTCTCAGGGCCTCTCCTCCGCTTTCAAGCTGAAAGTACATTTTCTTATCTAACCAAGCTGTTCCATGCTGCAGCCTGAGTCGCTCTCCTTGAAAGGCCCTGTACCTTTTTCCTCACATCCCTTTAGAGACTCAGAAGTACCCATTCACCTCCCACTCCACTGTCCGTGCCGACCACTTCACCCTCTCCACACCCCTGTGCCTTGCCCTTGGCTAGTTTTCCTGCAGATTCCCCTGGTCCTGACCTTCTTCCGCAGGCCTGGGTCTTCCCACCCTGGCCTCCTCTGCTGGGCACCCCGGATCCCCAGGGGAGGCCTCTGGCCTTCACTCTCTGTGCCCACCTTCGTCGGGCTTGTTGGCAATGGATGTCTGGTCCTCACTGTCCTCGGGCTTGGTCACCACCATGGAAGTCAGTGGAGTCACAAAGTGGTACTTGAGGGACAGGTCCAGGGCCTGGGCCGTGAGGTTCTCCTTCTCGTCACCTTGGGTGTTCTTGCTGTGAGGAGGGCCCAGTTGGGAGGGTCAGCTGGAGAAGAACTCCCTGCTGGTATTCCCCTGCACTGGTGCCCAGAACCAGGCCAGGACCCCCAAGGGAGCCGTCTCTCCACCTCCCCCACCATGGGGTCCTCCAGGCCTGAATCTGCTGGGGCTCAGCAAAGACTGGTTCACCAGCTTGCTGGGGCATGCGGGCAAGCCCTGCTTGCCCTCTGGACCTCAGTTTCCCCACCTTATTATAAAATAAAAAGAACTGGAAACGACCACTAACAACAATTGTTCCATGTACTACTATGTGCCAGGTTTTAGGCTGGGGGCTTTACAGGTCTCTTCCACCTGAATTGCCAATGACATCTTCTCTCCCTAATGGACCCCAAGCCCTTCCCTCCCGGAGTGGGGTCTGGGATCCCAGCCTGCAGGCTCTTCAGTCTGTCTCCCTGCAGGCCCACGCTAAAGCCGGGAAACAAGGTGCAGAGACCCTCCCCTGCCCTCGAGGTGCCTCCAGGCTGTGGGGTCCCTGGGATGACAGGCCGGGAAGTGGGCTGTGGGGTTCCTTACAGACTGCCCTGGTTCTGCAAAAAACATCTCCTGGGGTTGGGCGAAGAAGAGGCCATGACAGATGGGATTAGGTGGGGGGGTGCATTTCCCCATGTGTAGCCAAGTCTTACTCCTCTTGGGCTCCCCCAGAGAATGGGCAGCAAAGGGACAGGCCCAGGTAGGTGTGGGGGCAGTGCTGGGGACCAATGTGGGGTCCAGCTGTGTGAGGGGTGGGCCAGGGTCACCGTTTCTCCAGCAGCTGCTCAATGGTGAGGTAGGCCCACAACCGCTCGATAAAGTCCCCAAAGATGTACTCTTGCTCCTGCAGGGCCTTCTCCATCTCTTTCATGTTCACCTCTTCTGTGAAGGTCAGGTCATTGGTGGCCTGGGTGGGCATGGGAGGAGGTGAGGGGCTGGAGAGCTGGGGGCTTGGAGCTGGGTGGGCTGGGTTCCGGGCCCCACCGCTTCTGGGCTGTCAGCCAGGAAGCAGGAGCCCCATCCATGCTGATCCCCCATCCCCAGTAATGGCCCAGCCCAGCTCACCCCATGGCCCTTCACATCCGCCTTAAAGCTGGCCATATCCTTATCCAGCAGGCGCCCAGCCACCACAATCTCAGAGCCATCATAGAAATGCTGGTAATTGTTCTGGGTGAGGTCCAGGATGGCGTTCTCAGGGTACTCCACCTCCACGTCCGTCAGCAGTGGGTTGGCCACCTCCTCGTAGAAGCCCTGGAGCCCGGATGTGAGCTTGGTCACCTCAGGCCGCCCGGGCAGCACAGAGAGGACCAGCGGGCCGGCTCCCTCGGATGCTGCAGCCGGTCGCCAAGCCCCCCAGGTCTGGCCCATCCTGCCTCCTGATTTTCACTTCTGTGGGGCCCTGAAGACTGTGCCCTTCATTTTGCGGAACACTCCCTACCCAGGTGGAACCTGGGGAGAATAGAAAAGGAAAGGACAGGGTTCTGGGCATGTAGAGAGTATTCAAGAACTGCTTGTTGGGATGAGAATAAAGAGATGAGGAAAGAGAGGAAGGTGGGTTAGAGAAGGTGAAATGGCGATGTGGGGTTGGGAGGATGGGGTCTAGGGACAGGTGGGGAGGAGGATTTCATGAGTAAAAATTCCTGACATCGTTAAATTTGAATGTGAGCTAAAAACAAAAATATTTCTCTAGTCTAAGTTTGTCCTGTGCAATATTTGGGACATACACTAAAAATTTACTCATTGTTTATCAGAAATTCAAATTAACTGGATGTCCTGTATTTTATCCTCGCAGCACTATGGAGGAAACAAGTCTGTTCTGTATAGCTGAAGAACAAAATCGGAACCGTTCTTGATAGGTAAGGGGTGGCCAGGGGCAGATTTCAAGTCTAAAGGAAGCTCTTTCTAATAACTGAAATTGGTACCTGGTGGGACTGCTGCCTGAGGGGGTAGTGAGCTCCTCATTCCTAGAGATGTGCAAGACAAGGAGTACCTGCAACTGCAAGTTGGCATCGGAGTCTTCATAAATGCGCCGGGCAAGCCCATTGTTCTCCAGGGCCATTTTCTCCAGGAAGTTATAGTTCAGGTTGTGGCCAAAGCCCAGGTTGTACAAGGGGAACTTGCCCCCGATGGCATTCCGCACATTCTCTTGGATTTTTTCAGGTCTGCTTTCACCTGCGGGAGAAGGTGGTGTTCATGCTGGACCTGCTCTGCCTGGAGATATCTGACCCTGCACATGCAGAGCTGGCAGCGCTGTGGCCACAGGCCCTCATCAGGCAGACAGTGGGAAGCCCTGGTGGAAGGAGGTAAGGGCTTCCCTTGAGGGGCTCACAGGCTGGGGGGGACCCTAGGAAGAGCCACCCAAGCTCTTGCCACTGTGAGCCAACTACAGAGCCTGGGGCAGCACCAGGCGCCGTGGCCCTGGTTCAGAGCAACCCCTGCCAACCTCACCAGTGTTGGCATCCCCATCGGTCAGCATGATGATGATGGAGGTGCTCCTTTCCGGGACTAGGTGCTCCTCCCGGGCCTTGTTCAGCATATTGATGCCCCTCAGCAGCCCATCATTGATGTTGGTCACTGCGACACAGACAGACAGACGGCGCCATGGGGGGGAATGTTCTCAGGGTGCCAGGAGCAAGGATGCTGGAGTAAGGGCAGTTGCGACAGCAGGCTCGTGTGCCAAAAGACCCTCCACCAGCACATAATGGTGCTCAGTAAATATTGACTGAATGAATCAGTGAGTGAGTGAATGAATGATGTGCTCTTTCAATTGGTGATTAAAGGGTCAGCCTTCCAGGGCTGCAGGAAGGATAAAACTGTGTGGCGGTGGTAAAAGCCACTGAGGAAATGGTCTGATGTATTCCCAGCCTCTCTCGTTGGGAGGAGAGGGGAGCAGTGGAGAAGTCATTTATGATTTTCACAAGAAATGGGGTGAAGGAGAAGGGTTCTCTATGGTCTTATCTCTCTGGGACTTTGGGGCAGCAGAACCATGGGTTAGAAACAGAAAGACTGTGTCTCCCTAGCCCACAGAGGGGACACCCGGCCTTCCCACCTTCACACCCAGCTGCAGGGCCTGGGACCAACAGAAGCTCTGCCCCAAGGCAGGAGGGAAATGGCTGCGCAGAGCAGAGAGCTGCCGGGGACAAGTATCTGCACTCTTCCCTGTTCTTACTTCCTTGGTCACGAATACTCTTCACAAATGTTCTGGCCTCCTGGAGGTTCTTGGGAGTGGCTTGGATTAAATTGTCTTTCCAAGTGGTCACATCTCCACTGAACAGGATGAAATTCAGGTGGTCATCCTCTTTCATGTCGTCCAGGATTTTCAGGAGTGCGTCCTTGGTCTGGGAGCGGGAGAAACAGGCAGCTAAGCCGGCAAGGGAGGTTGGAAAGCAATCCCTCTTCCCGGCCAAGGCACTCCGCACATGGGGGAAGATGCTTTGTGAGTCCTTTGATGCTGTTTTTCACCAGAAATATCAGCTTTTTCTACTTAAAAAGAACAAAAACTCTCTTCACCCCCTCTTGCTTGCTCTGAGGAGAGTACCTGCTCTATTTTCCGCCCGTACATGGAGCCGCTGACATCAATCACGAAGACCACGTTCTTAGGCACCACTGGAAGGCCTTGAGGTGCAAAGAAGTGCACAAAATAGCCATTGACCACCTGGAAAGCAAAGGGGGAGATTGGAGGCCTTGAGCAATTTCACGTTGGCTGTTCTTACAAATAGAAGCCAGGCACTTACCAGCCCAAGAAAAAAGAGGTTCTTTTCCCACTCCCAGGGGTGGGACTCTGCCTGCCGTCTTCATGTTGCACAGGAATACTCAGCCTAGAGCTGAGGACTGAGAGGCTGGTGGGACTAGGTGAAGCTGCAGTGCCCCCCACACCCCCCGTATACACACACACACAACCACGACGGTGGATCAGCCGGCCTGGTGGCCGTTGGCTGTACCTGTACGTTGGCTGGAGACTCTCTGTTCACATCGTAGGTGATGGTGAAATCCCCGTTGAGAAGGGAGTCTGTGCAGGTGGGGCATGAACGCTGTTGGTCTAAGCTGGGCTTGAAGGACACGTGGCCCTGAGGGAGGGAAATGGGGGGGAGCTTGCTCAGCTTGGCTGAGGCCCCAGGAGGAGCCCCCAGTGGGGCAGGAGCTGGCGAGAGCTGGAGGCCTGGGCAGTCTGCCCACCATCTGTGTCCACTGTGCTCTGCCTTTCTGAGCTCCATTCTCCCCTTGGATATCAGAATCGCCTTGAAGGAAGGGGACTCCTGCTTTTTGCTGAGACCCACAAGTCCCTTAGCTTGGAGCTCAGCACTGAGCAGCTGTTTAGGGAATGGAGTTTTGCACCATGAAATGGAGCTTTATGTTGGGTGGTATTGCATGTAGGAGTGTTTGTGCCAAAAGGAGGGGGAGGGGAAAGAGGGGTACCCGGGGCAGGGGTGCTGCTCTGCAGAAGCCAAGCAGCCCTCTGAGTGTGTGATCCTCAGTCTTTTCCCTGCAAGTCCTGAATGACACGTCTGCCATTTACATAACATCTTCAGAAATGTTTATTCATGTACTGCCCACTGCCTATAAGAACCTGGACTAGCTGGGGGTCTTGGAGACTGGATTGGACCACCCAGCACCAAGAACGAAGTTCTCTTCAATCCCTCATCTCTCCGTGTGGATCTAGATGACTCCTTCTGACCCCTGTCTCCTTATCTGTAGAACAGATAGTAGCCCCTGCCCTGCCCACCTCCGAAGGTGGCATGGAGTCAGGCTTTACAAATGGTTCCCCCAGCACTCCACCCCCAGTGCAGTTGACATGCCAGCTCCTCAGGCAGGTCATTATAAGCAGCCCCTTGCCTCCAGCGTCCCCTCTCCTGACCCAGGTGACCAGAGAAAGAGGTGATGGTTACAGTTTATCGCCACATCACCCAGTAGACATCCTTACATCAGCCTAGTCCTGGGAGGGGAGGCTTGTCCAGCTGGGATCAGCATCGCTATCTCCCGTCCCCCTAGGCCTGAGAAGAATCTGCACTACCTTTTTCCCTGAGAAGGATTTGGTGAGGGCACTGCCCAGGAGATTGTTGGTGATGAACGAGGCCTCAGCG
The DNA here is from genome assembly GCA_004027775.1 of Bradypus variegatus. Taxonomy (NCBI): domain Eukaryota; kingdom Metazoa; phylum Chordata; class Mammalia; order Pilosa; family Bradypodidae; genus Bradypus; species Bradypus variegatus. Next base: position 9,428 of record PVKY010010787.1, read on the forward strand.
TCCAGCATGCTGATGCCCTGGGGCTCAAAGATGTCTGCGTTGATCTGAAATGGCCAAGGGTAAGGAGACAGGGTCAGTGATGGTGCAGGGGCCAGGATAAGGCCAAGGGGACTGAGGCAGTTCGATGATGTTCAGGCACCAGCCCCAAGGACAAGGCTGTGAGGGCCAAGCCTGGTGTCTCCTGCCAGGGCAATGGCCACCAGGGCTATTGCTGTAAAGGTACTCTGACTTCACAGAGCTTCTACCACCTGCCATACGATGCCCAAAATTCCACCATTAAAGTGTTTCCTTTGTTTTTCAGCTTGATGTAGGTAAAATGCCCATGTACCCGGTTACAGATGTTACAGAGACACTCTGTGACATTGTCCCTAAGGGCCCAACATCAAACCTGGACCTGCCAGGTCCAGTCAGTCTCCCCTCCTTGGCTCCCAGCTACTGTGGCCAGAACCATTGTGAGTTCCCCAACTTGCCTCAGCCAAGTGGTGGAGCCTGGACTTCTGTGTTCTTGACCCTGCTCTGAGCTCTGCCTGGCTGGGATCTCACCCATACCCACCTGCAGGCTCTGCCGCCCCGAGCCCTGCAGTTGCTGCAGAAGGGGTTGGTTACCTCAAAGTGCTTGACCAGCTGCTTGGGCTGGACCTTGATGTACATCTCGTACTTGCCCTTGTGCCTCTTCAGCAGCTCCTCGTAGGTTAGCTCAAAGGTGACCTTGCTGCCCGCAGCCACGTTGACTGAGACCGTGAATTTCTCCAGCTTCCTCCCGGAGGCCCTGAACAGGGATGTGAGACAGGGACCACCCTGCAGACTGCATGAGCTCACCCTCCCTGGGCCTTGGGCTCAAGTCCCAGCACCTTGGGGGAGATCCCAGAACACTCAGAGCCTCAGTTGCCTCAACTTCAACATGGGGTGATGCGGTAAGAATTACTGGCACATTTTGCTATAGAAATTACAATTGTTTCTGTTGTTTGCTTCTCCAAGAGCCCCTGCAGCCCAGATGATCGTGCCAAGTCCTGGAGGAGCTCACTTACTTGACTAAACCGGCTGTCTTGCCCTGGGACACGGCCTTTTCATACTGCTTCTTGGCGACTTCCTTCTCCTTGATGTTCCCAGGGTAGGTGACACCATCGATGGTCCTGCAGGAAAAGAGGGTTGGAGGGTCACACTAGACCAGCCCCCTCTCCCCAAGCCCAGAGCCAGCAGCCAGGATGACACCCACAAGGTAAAGTTGGTGATGAAGGCTGTCTTCGGCAGCTCCACGTCAAAGGAAACCTCCTTGGCTGTGTCTGCACGGTTGACGGCCCTCGTGGTGACCACGTTGTGAGCAAAGCGGGAGGTCACCTGGCAGTTGATCTTGGTGCTGTAGATCTCGATGCCATCGACCACCTGCAGGACGGGTGAGCAATGACCGGTGGATGGAGAGCAGCCAGACAGGGACTTGGAGAACCTTAACCTGGCCACTCCCCTACCAGGCTGCCATTTCCAGGTTCCAAAGCCCCCTGACTGGGAAGCAGCCCCTTCATCCTCCCACATGCCCAGGGTGGAAGCTTGTGCAATGTCCTTGGCCCCCACATTCCATCGGCCACCATTGTTCTGGTGATCCCTCGGCTCCCTGACTCTGGAATCTGTTTACTTGCAGCTGGAGCCAGGGAGAGCTTTTAAAAAACCCAAATTGGAGGTGGTCCATCTCCCACATAAAGCCCTCCTGAGGCTCCCTGTGGCTGTCAGGACAGAGCTCCCACCCTTCCCCAGCTGCCAAATCCTCCGGGAAGGTCCTGCCTATTCAGTTCATCCCACACTCCAGACATACCCATCACCTCTGGAAACACCTGCCTCTGGCTCCTTCTGTTCATCTTTCATACCTCAGCTTCAAAATCAACGTACCTGACGTTCCCCCCACCCCGCCACCCCTAGTCCCTGCATCCTGTGTCTCTCCCAAATGGGCACTTTTTTCCTGTGCCCAGGGGAGTGTGTTGGGGAGGGCCTTCGTGCCCCCCAAATGCCTTCCTTCCAACAGGGGCAGCGGCCTGAGGGAGGCGCTGGGGAGAAGTCTGGGTTAAAAACGGATATGTCGATGCTTCGGGAGGGTGTGATGGGACCATTTCACATTGTCTGAGCCCCAAGCACAGTCCTGGGTACCAGTGAGGGCTCGGTGAGTGTTTGTGAAAGGAAAGGATGTCTACTGGTAGGGCTACCTGTGCTGCACCCCAAGATCTGAGTGCGTGGTTTGTGACACTCTTTCCCGGGGGTCTCATATCCTGTGGGGATCTGCAGCACAGGGGGCCATGAGCTGTTTGCCATCTGTAAGGGACGTGCCGTTCTGTCCCTCACCTTCAGCGATTGGGCAACCAGCTCCATTCTGACCTGCCCACCATGCCCTGTCCCCAGTGCAAGTTCTTACCCCTTCCGGAACACTTCGTTTCTGCAAAAACAAACACAAACACTGGGGTTAGGACAAGGCCAAGGTCACTGTGGTGGGGGAGCAGGCTCTGGGCTGGGCCAAGGCTCAGCGGTCATCCTTCCACATACCTCGGGAGGCCTCCAGACACAGGAATTTCCCAGAGCCACATGTCAGAGTGGGAAAGGCTCTGGGTATCGGGAGAAATAGAGGCCCAGAGAAGGGCAGGTCCCCATGCTACCCAGGGAAGCAGGGCAGGGAGGACTGGAACCCAGTGTTCAATCCCTGCCCCACAGCTCCAACTGCACCCCCACGATTCTGCCTTCCACTGGCCCCAAGACCCAGAAGCTGCCTCCCAAGACGTCCTCTTCCTCACTGCACCCGACAGGACTCGACTGTATTGTGTAGAGGTCTTTGCACTCATCGGAGACTTGGACCTTCACAGCCCCTTGGTGAGGTGAGCAGTTCATGGTGCATTACCCCATTTGGCAGGTGGATAAACTGAGGCAGTTTGAAGAGCCTTGCCCAGGGCTAGACGTTTCTCCAAACACCCAGCACTGTCCCCAGCAGCTCAGTGCAGCCCTCAGCCTCCCCT
>PVKY010010788.1:0-12436 GCA_004027775.1 Bradypus variegatus
GAAGGCTTAACCCTAGGAATTCTTGGACTCTGGCTTAAGGTACAGAATATTTCATATAAAGAACAAGTTAGTAGTAATAACCTTTCCCTACAAAGCATTTACTATGGATAAACAAACATGAATGCTTCAACAATTTTTAGAGAATGCAATAAAACAATGGGGATAATTAATTGTTTTATAACACTGTTTTAAGAGATTAAATCTCCGTATTTAAAACCATTTTATTGATTTATCAGTTTTTGTCCATATTGAATGATGTGGATTATATCATAACATGTAATTGCATTTCTTTGGGCTTCATTATTTCTATGAAAAGCATATTTTCATGCCCTTTAAATCCTGTATTAGAAGATTGTACTGAAGGAGAAGCTAAAGAGTTAAAAGCTGTGAATATTTTCAGGAATGCAGAAAGCCCTTCCTGACCTTCTTAGATACAGACAACAGATAACTGTCTCATCCTCTGTGTAGAAAGAAAACAGGATGGCACTGCAACTGTTACTTCAATCATATATAACTCATAAGTAATGTAACAAGGTTGAATACAGTGTTGATCAAGTACACACTTACTAACTGATGTAATGGTTAGAATAATTATAGAATGAAATGAGGTCTATAGTAATAAGTTAGTCATAATGTAATTTCACTTTTACTTTTTAGTCTTAATATAAGAGGGGTGTTATATTGCTCTTACAGGACTCATGACTCAATTAGCTAGAATATCTCTTAATAAAGTATCACAGACACTCATGGTTAAGTTTGAATCTCTGATAATGCTGTGAATATCCTTCTTTGTTTTTGATAAAGGTTGAGCTTAGACTCAACAGCTTGTTAAGCATAAAAACAGAGTATGACCCAGATGATTGAGGTTGAAGTCAGACAAAATTTCCTCTGATTGAGGATGAAGTCTTAGTAAAAACATTCCTCTGAATGCAACTTCAATCAAAGGCTGTATATACACTCTGGGACTTAAACTGGAAAGAACTCTCTTCTCACATCCAGCTGCAAATGGAGACTGGAATTCCCAGGCTTGGTTATATAATCATTTATCATTACTTCATAAACCTGTTACTTTTACCTTAAGTGCTCCTTTAGTAAATACGTGTAGAAATTTAATTCTTGTCTTGAGTGTTCTTTACCTTTTAAATTTTTGTCTACCTAGTACTCTTATTTGAACGGGAGATTGCTTGAAGCCAGACTGACTGAATCACAATCTGATGAGGCTTAGGCATTTTCTAACTGATCACAGGTTTGAGGTGTAAAGAGACAAACCTATGACATTCCCGATTATTAACACCTTACATTACTGTGGTACCTTTGTTACAACTGATGAAACAATATCATTATAATTTTGCTATAAACTGTAGTTAATAGTTTTCATTAGAGTTCACTATTTGTATTGTACACTCCTATGTATTTTTTAAATTTTTATTCAGGTAACACATAAATAAATTTTCCTTTTAACCACATTCAAATACATAATTCAGTGCTGTTAATTACATTCACAATGATAACATCACCACAATCCATTACCCGTCTTTTACATCACCTCAAATTGAAACTCTTTACCAGTTAAGCATTAACTTCCCATAATCTACCCTAACCCTAGCCCCTGGTAACCTGTATTCCAATTTCTGATTCTGAATTTTCTCATCATAATTATTTCACTCACAATAATGTCTTCAAAGTTCATCCATGTTGTTACATGTATCAGAACTCCATTCCATTTTATGGGTGAATAATAGTCCACTGCATGGATATACTACATTTTGTTCATCCATTCATCAGTTGATGGACATTTGGGTTGCTTTCACCTTTTGGCAGTTGTGAATAATACTGCTATGAACATCAATGGGCAATCAGCTTCAATCTTTTGGGTATATACCTAGAAGTGGGATTTCTGGGTTATACGGTAACTCTGTACTTAACTTTCTGAGGAACCACCAAACTGTCTTCCATAGTGGCTACACATTTTACATTCTCACCAACAAGGAACAAGTGTTCCAATTTCTCTACATCCTCAACAACAAGGAACAAGTGTTCCAATTTTTCTACATCCTCACCAACACTTGCTATTTTCCATTGTTTCAATAGTAGCTATCTTAGTGGATGTGGTGCCTGTTTGTCTTTATTTTACCCTTACATTCTCCTGAAGTATAACTAGGTAGAAAAATTTGACTAGGTTGAAAATCATTTCCCCCCAGAATTTGGAGGGTACTGTGAATGTCCATTTGTCTGTGATCTCTTTTCTTTCTCTGGAAACTTTGAGTATCTCCTCTTTGCCCCAGTGCTTTGGAAATTCTCAATGATGTGTCTCAGTGTTGACTTCTTTCATCCTTGGTCTTCAGCCCTCCATGGACTCTTTCAGTCCAGAAACTCATACTACTCTGTTTTAGGAAATATTTGTGAATGAATTCTTTGTGGATTTCTGTCCTCTTCTTATTTTATGGAAGTTTCATGATCAGATGTTGAACTTACTTCTTGCGAAGTGCAATAATGTAGTGCTTAAGTGCGTAGAGTACAAACTCTGGAGCCATTTGGCCTGTTCATCTCCACTCCCAGCTGTGTGATGGTCATCTCTGCTCCCATTTCCTCAGCTGTGAATATGAAGTAGTAACAGGACGCACTCCACTGTATTGTTATAAGGGTCATGTGAGTTAGCGTGCATAAAGCAATAAGAATGCCCAGCACACAAATACTCTGAGTGCTTTATTTATACATCAGTATCATATTTCACAGGGGAAGCAGTGACTAGAGGGTGGTGCCTCTAGCTGCCGCTAGTGGTGAGAACAGTCCTAGCTCACCCATCCCTTCCTTATCCTCCAGTATTGTGGAGGTCATCAGTATGCCAGGCTGGTTCTAAGCACTGGAGAGTGATTGCTATAATATTTTCTGTTGTCTGACTTTCTGGTTCTGTTGTTGTTATACATTTTTTGGAGATTTCAGCTTTATCTTTAAACGCTTCTATTGAATTGTTTGTTTTCTTCTCATGTTTTTAATATGTAAGAGCTCTTCCTCAATTTGCCAATTTTTTTTTAATAGTCTACTGTTCTTGCATTTTGGAAACACAATCAATAATATCTTTGTAGGTAAGGTTTTTTTTTTTTTTTAGTTTTTTTTCTTTGCTTCCTTTATCCTCTCTGTTCCTCCTGAGTCCCTCTTCCTTTGTTATTTCCCCCTCTTATCTGGTGTCTGGGGATACTGGAATGTTCAGTCTCAGGACCAGTGAGATACTCCTAGCACCTGGGGCTGCTGAGCTTTGAGGCCTGGATCTGGCTAGGCCATGCTGCTAAGGGACCCCAGATTCCTGTTCTTTCTTTCGAGCTTGGAGCCGCTGAAGAGAGGAGCCCTCCTCTCCCAGGAGATCCAGAACAGGACTCTGCCCCTAGTCAGCAGTAATTCTGAGCTCCTTTCCTGGAGCCCACTTCCCAGTAGCCTCTGGGACAGGGGCCCATGCTTGCCAGTAACATGGGTAGGGAAAGAGAGGTCTTGGTCTCCTTTTGCAGTTGTAGTCTCATATACAATGGCTCAGGCATTGGCCTCTACACCCCAGTCTGCTAAGGCAGTGACCACTGTCCACCTAGCTCCAGCTCCACAAGATTCTCACCTTTTTGCCCTCATGGATTTTTGCCTTTGAAAAAAACCATTTCCTATCCTATTAAAGGGGTCTCAGGAGGAAGTGGAGGTAATCTGCCATATTTAACAAGAGGTTTCCTTTATTAGATACAGACTTGCCCAATTGGGGAAGCCACTTTGTTGCAGTTTACTGCACCAACAATCTCAGACTGGGCTTACAGAGTTGACTTCTTCCAGGTCATAAAACTGAAATCCTGGCTTGGGACTGGGTCCAGCAAATGGCAACTGTCCAGAGTAGCTCTTCCAATACCACGGATGGCCATGCTTAGCCTTCTAAAATTAGGTCAGGGACTAAATGTACTCTTATCTGCATACCCTTCAAGAGGATTGGTTTCACGTGCCCCATTCTTTAGGTTGAAGTTTTTATGAAGAATGAATGACCATTTTGAAATTCTTTTTCAGACTAAAATATTTCAAGTTATCAAACTACAGTATGCTTAAAAAAAAAACTCTGACAAGTATCCTTAAGACTTACCCTAACTATGCCTCAAACATCGTACAACAGATATCAAATGTCTAGCCCTATACTCAACATCAATAAATACTGGAACTTAACTAATTGCCTCTTCATAGAAGAAATGCAAATTGCCAATAAATAGAAACAGATATCCAATTCGCTTGTAATTATTGAAAATAACATTTGCAAAATGTTTTAAGATGCATCAGTTTTAAGATGCATTATTGTTTCCTGAGTCACAAGGAAAGAGAAAACGTTGCCAATTCAACAAGAACACACCATTCATTTTTCCACATCTCCTGATATTTTAGAGATATTAAAATGCAAAGAATATGCATCTTAAAATCGATGAAATATGGTGGTTCTTTGATCACTGTTTTCATATTGATAGTTTGGCGAGACGGGCTTCAGCCCACGAGCGGGACGGCACTCCACTCCCTATCCTCATTGGAAGCGCTTTGCTTCCGCCTTCCAAGTCGCCTGAGGAAAGGCCTATTATCGCGAGAGTTCGGTAATTCGGGGGCTTCCGCCATCCCTCAGATTCTGTGAGAACTGAAGAGAGCCGAAGCGTGCGGTGATCGAGGGGGCTGCGACTGACGCAAGATGGCGATGGCCGCCGTAGCTCGGGTAAGTGAGCTCGCCGTGCCCGTAGGCTGCCCCGCCGCTGGCGGGAGGGGGTCACCGGCCTGGCCCGAGGCACCGAAGCCGCTGCCCGTCCCGGTTGTGCCTACGCGGCTCTTTCTCGGGGAGGAGAAGGCGCGATCGTCCCGGCGGCGGCCGGTCGGCGAATACCAGGTAAAAGGTTTCAATTGCGTTATTTTAGTTCAGTCAGTGAAAATCGATTTATAGAGATGTTGCTGTTGTAATAACTCATTAAGATTTCAAAAAAGCTGTATATATTAAAATCGTGAGCAGTCTACGACATATTGTAGGTGATTGAAGGTACTTATATTGGACTATGGCATTGCTAGTTCGGTTCTTCTTTATGGTTCTTATCAATTGGCATACATTTTTTTAATTGATAAAAAATTTTCGAAAGCAAATTTTGATATCTTTGAAAGCATGGGAGGGTTATCAGGTTGTAATAAATGTTACTTGATACCTTAATGTGCATCAGATACAATTCCATGTACTTTTTGTATACCGGCTCATTATTTCTTACAAAATGTTATATAAGAGGCAGTCATAATTATTCACATCGGTAGATGAGAACTCTTAGGCAGAGAGGATAAGTAATATGACAAATTCTGACAATAAAAGTTGTCACTCAGAATCATCCTCATGGAGTCTCAGAGGATCAGTGGTTAGAAGCTTAAGTAATAGGTAGGTCCTCTCACAGTTCCTACTTCACGGAGTGGAAATGAGAGCATCGTGAGGCCGATTCACTCCAGAACTCTCACCTGTACATTCAACCCTCAATTTTCCGGCAGATTTTCCTGCTTCAATTTTTGCAGTGAAAAGGTTTTGAGAGAATCAGTACACAGACACTCTGTTCTCTTTTAACATTTGGATCTTGCATTTTGTTTACCTCAGCCAATTCCTATTTTGAAAGATCCTGACATATTAGTTCTATGATGATATGATATGGTCCTTGTCATTTTTTTTGTTTGAGATCAGGTATGATGTTGCCTGGGATTGGGGATTTTCTTCTTACTGATGGCAAAAATAAGTATGTAATTAAGAGCAGAAATATCTGGATCATTCTTCCAGATACTGGTCATCTGGTCACCTTTTAAAATTTATATGGTCCATAGGTTCCACTCATACTTACAATGAAAACATAATAATTTAAACCACCATTCACCTCCCATCCTCACTGTCTTAATATATCAATCAGGACAATTTCCAGTCTTTAATCTGGTGACCTAAGGTATGTGGAGGACATCATACCCTAACCCTTAAGCAAAACCAGAAGCCGATACACTCTTGGGTTTTCCATAGCTCTACGTGGGCCAAATTCTAGTACTCTAGAATCTGGGATGGGGGTAAAGGACCTAAACTTGTCATAAAAATGGAGCATCTTTGGACCAAGGTCCCTCTGATTCAGGGTGCTGTGCTACCCAGGCCTATACAGGAGTTTAGAAGCCCTCTCCAGTAGAACTGACCAATGTCCAGGACACCTGAATAACTGAGGATGCAGCAATCTTCAAACCACACAAGATGGACATGTAATGGAAGGGATGAAACAATCAGCACAGACTCATAATTTATGTCAAATCCTGAGGCTTAAATGTGTGTGTGCCCAATGAGTTCTGAAGTATTTTCTATTCCCAGGATCCTGGATAGAGAGAAGGTGGTCTTGCTCCCCACTCCCTTTTTTTTTTTTTTAACCTTGACTCTGACATAATAAAGGTATATTTTGTAAAAACCTGTTAAACTGAGCCTGGAGCTGGAGATGTAATTGGCTTTTGAGAAACAGAAGGGCAAAATTTGTCTTTATTATGTGGAAGAAGCCATTTTGTACTGCTTTAGTTTAAAGTTAGAGTAAATAATTTCAACAGTAGTGTTTGGGGACCTCATTACTTAATTTTGCATCATTGGAATGATAGGTAAATAATGTTTGTTATGTTCCAAAACCCAGGCTTCTTGATTTCTTTACCACTAACAACTTGTACATTAACAAATCATGGAGTAGTGGTGTTCATTGACTGGTTTAAACAACCTTGGCCCTTTTGACACTGTTCTGAAACAGTGCCCTGGCCTTGTCAGTGAGGGGGACTTAACATCTCTTTGAGATCTGGGTGCAATTGAAAGCCAGAGTTGGCAGGGACCCCACTTCCTTCCTATGCTGAAACTACTCTTTGCCTTTGTGATAGTCCAAATGAATTGCTGTGTCCTGTGTCCAGTGCTTCATGCAGTACTTCTTGGGCCTCTGCTGTTGGAGGGATGCTTGTCTTTTATTTGTCACAAAGAGCAAATACTAATCCTGCATATTTTTCTTGCCCCTGAAACTGGTAACTTAACTCCAATTTTATTGAATACTTCATAAGGGAAAAAGTTCAGTGTGCTAGTGCTTTATGTACAAGGATGTTAAACTTTTTTGAAGTAAAGAAGATGAGTGCCACAGTTATAGTCTTGAAATTTGTGTGAAAACTAGTGTCACTATATTTTTATTTCCTTATATAGCCCAGGACTGGAAACTGTTTTTTCTGGGGCATGGAGGAAATTAAGATTTTGCTATATGAAAACACTTTTTCCTCAAACTGAGCTCCATGCCTTTATAAACATACATAACTTACCTGTGAAAGAAAAGAGGGAAACTGCCTTTTTATTTCTCTTCACTGTGAACATGTTCAGCTGTTATCTTGAAACTTGTCTCAAATTCCTGCTGTTTTATGTTTTGGATGTTATCATATCTACATAGGGAGCCTACCTTTCCTTAGAGAGATCTGGAGTCTGGAATGATCAGAACAAGTAATTAATTTGTGCCTTTGTTGTCAACAGTTCCTCCAAAATATGCTAGAAATGAATTGTTTGTATCTCAGAGCTTTATTAAATGATTCATGAATTGGGTAGCATCCAATCCATTAAATGGAGGGGAGGTCTGAAGAGGAAGAGCAAGGCTTATATAGGCAGAATAAGGAAGTCTTAAAGAATATAGTCTTATTGGTTGGTACAGAAATGTTTCCCTTGGCTTATCCTTGAGTTAGACGAACTGAGCTACAGAATAAGGGAGCTGTCAATTATGATAGGTTGTTCCCAAATTTCACGTTCTGGGAGAACAGGCAGTTACAAGAGAAAGAAATTCAGTTAAGCTTCAGTTTGTTGACCTAGGGCTTAGCATGAGGAACTCCATCTCATGCCTTCTTAATTTATTTAACAATTTTCTCCCATTTTGACCTGTCAATCATTGAGAGTTGTGATCAGAATTTTTGGTGTTGAGCACTACTTTCAGTTACACTCTAAGGTTGTAGAGTAGTAATTGCAGGTTGTTTTGATGTTGGGCTCATGGGTGGTCATGAGGTTGTCAATTTTTGCTTATTCATTGCTTTTTTGTTATTCTAGGCATAAAAAACACACAAAAACAAACAAACCAACAGAAATTTCTTGATTCATGAGCAATTGGGTACTCCCATTTAACACACCAGGGAGACTATGAGTGCTATGAGTAATAAAATGCCCAAATGCCCATACCTTAGTATGCTTCTAAACTCAAGTCCTATGATTTAAACTAGCTGAAATCAAAGTGATTTTAAGATGGCCCTGAGGAAGACCTTACTTGTTTGAGCCATGTAACTTGTTTAAGTATTTTGTGTGTTTGTGTGTCGGCTTGCCCAGAGGTGTTTACTCAAGTGCAACAGGTGTTGTTGGCAATGGCAAAAATACCTCATTGTTCAGATAATAAGTAATCAAGGACAACGATGCTATTGTCTAAAATAAGTTTTGCTAATGAATCTAATGATTGTTGCTGTGTAGTCTAGCTTTAGCAGTAGATGCAGCAACTTCTATGATTGATAGATTTCTAAGCATGTTTTCTTGATTACCCAAGCCAGGGTAGCAACAATTTACCAAAAGAGGCAAACCCAGAATCATGAACTCCCTTGGTAAATTCCTGTTTGTATGAGAATGTAGACTGAGGTGAGTAGAATATTGATTGACTGGAAACTCCTAAGGGGGCAGTGAGGAGACCAAGTTCACATTGCCCACACATTTACCAGCTGTTAAAGCGGTTTAGTGCCCAGGCAAATACTTTATCAATATCTCCTCCAACAGAAAGATAGCCTGTAACTCCGGATGAAGATAGTGTAATTCCAGCCAAGGTGATGTTGTTTGTGGACCTATTACTGTGAATACTATCATTTCTCCTTAGTAAACAAGGGTCTGTCATATTGGCAGTACAAATAAGGAGTCAGTGAAAATTTATTTGTGTTGTGAATCTTTAGCATATCAAGGATCTTAAACCTGAAAGTAGACATTCATTTTTTTTTATTTTATTTTGAAATAAATTCAAACTTACTGGAACAGTTGCAAAAACAATATAAACCCCATACACAGAACTCCAGCATTCCCCTACCTCCCTCCCCTGATGCCCCGATCCACCAACTTGAACATCCTGTCACACCACCATTTCTTTCTTTCCCTCCCTCCCTTCCTATCATCCATCATCTGTTGCTCTTAGACATTCATCTTTAATGTAACTTGTAGTTGTGGAGGTATGTGCACAGTCACATTAAGGTCGCCAACTCTTCTATGATATCTGTGTAATAATTCTCTAGGCTGGTTGTGTCTATAGTGAGGTTATAGGTCCTAGCAAGGTTAAAGCAGGTTAAAGAGGACCTTGGGTCTATTATTTGCATTTGATATGAAACAAATGGTATACTTTGATCCAGAGAGACTGACACATTTGGAACCAAAAAGAAATTTGTTGCGGGTAGAATAATGGGATTCCCTGTATTGTGCAAGGATCAGGGTTTATAGTGACAAATCCAACCTTCTGTGAGGTTACCTCCCTTTGAAATGGCTCCAGAGAAGTGGATAGTGATGTTACCTTTGTAGGCCAGTGCAAGGACAAAGCACAGGGAAATAGAAAGGATTTTATGTAAATATTAGTAAGTTAAAGATTGTGAGGATTTGATCCATCATCTTGGGAATAATTAATCTACCTTGTGACATGGTCAGCTTCACTTCCTGGCTAGTTTGATTATTGTCTCTCAAGTTAAAACAAGTCAAGAACTCTGGTGGGGCCTTTTTCAGTTGCGATATGTTGGACCTTGTTTCAATACCCTGCAATTTAGTTGCAGTGTCAGAAGTTTGGAGCATTTGGTAGTTTCCCTTTTAATAAGGTTCTTGGCTGTCTTTTGTTGGTATCAATTCCAGTAGACCCAGTTCTTCTGGTTCCAGATTATGATTAATGTGCTGTCATGTGGCTCAGGATTATCTTTACCTGTTGGAGATAATCGTTGGCATAATGCATTAAGGATTTGCAAATTGAGTCATGTCATGGTGTGACAGTGAATGATCAGTGTCAGTTTTATTCACAGTGACATAGGTCACCAGTGACAATTTCATATGAGGAGAGTTGATGTTTCCGAGGGAAATGCTAAGACTAATCATCATGGCCAAAGGTAAAATCCTACATCATGGAAGGCCAATTTCTTCAGATAATTTACACAATTTTAAGTCTGTAATCTCAGCTGTTTAAGTAGAGGTTGTTTCAGCATGAAAATCTGCAAGAAAATTAGAAAAAAATATTTCGTGTCAGTTCTTTCTGTGTGAGCTTCCATCTTGATGGCAACTATAGATGGGAGTAAAGTGGCAGAAAGGGTATTATTGTAGACATTACTTGACTATCTTTAATTGAAGTACAAGAAGACGTGAGGAACCATCTTGTTTTCATAGCATGCTGATATCATGGATTGCACCAAAAGCATATCTGTTATTAGTATAGATATGAACAGATTTTCCTTCAGATAGAAAACAGGCTAGGGTAAGAGTACAGAGATCATCCTGTTATGCAGAAAAAAGTTGCAGAAGGCTACCTCATTCATTCTGTTCATAGTGAGAAGTAACTGAATAGCCTGCTTGGAATTTGCCATCAGAGTTTCTATCATAAGAAGGATTAACAAATAGAATGACATTTGGATGGTTAAACATTTGGTTTGGAGTCGTTAATTGTGAAGTTATCAATTTACAATCATGGGATTCTGCCTCATCAGATAAAGGCAGCAGAATAGCAGGGTTAAGAACATTTCAGCACCTTAGGTGAAGATTATGAAGTGAAAGAAGGAACACATAAATCAGATTTCTGGAGGAAAAATATTGGGTCTGCTCAGGGTTAAGTTTTCTGAGCTTTTAAGTAATTTGGCAGCTTCTGCTATAGCTTTTACAGAATTTGGGTAAGCACAGGCGTCTGCATCAAGCTGCAGGCTACAATAGGAAGTAGGTTTGGAATTTCCTATGTTATTGAATTACCATCCCTAAGACTTGGTTATGTAATCAGTGCCTCCTGTTATTTTCTGCCTATGTAAATAATTATATTGCCAAAAAATAACAATATTCAATAAGAGTTTCCAGATTCTGGAGGGGTCTAGCAGGGTGATAAAAATGAATGGTTCATGAATTATAGTTTAAGGAAAATGTTAAGAGATTCTTCTTATCTAAAAAGTGGAATAGTAAAACATTCACATTAATCCAAACAAACTATAATAATTCTTTATCAGTTCATTTAGTCCTAGGTAATTAATCCTCCTTTCACTTGATCTTGCATTAGCAATCTCCTGAACCCATCAGCTTCTACATTAGAATTCTGGAAATCTTGACATGGTCCAGTGGTATGCTTTCAAAGCAATTTAAGAAATGTTGGTAGAAGCTGGTGCCTCAGAGAACTTGGCATAGTCCTTTTTATAGGTCTCTGAGATAATCCTTTTGAAGATGAAGCACACTGGCCTGTAGCTGACTGCAAGTGTGTTCAGGGAAGCATGAGAATAAAAACTAACTGTAGATGACAAAATACTTAAAGTGGCCATGAATAACTTATTGTTGTTTTACAAGTGATCTAATGAGAGTTCATTAAACATTATTTTAAGAATAACTGAACTTATGAACCATAATACTGTTGTCCAGTATTAGGCGCATATGTACTTAGACATCTTATGGACAGTGAGGGTATTGACAAATCTCTGAGAACTTTATATAATTTCTGAAATGTTTATATTAATAATATGATATCCTATAAATTCAACCAACAGATTAGAATATCCTTTTTAATTTGATAACTTTTCCCATGCAACTGATAACATTAAATAAAGCTAAATAATTTTAGCACCTGTTTCCAAGGTGAAAAAGCAAATCCATTGTTATTTTCCAGGGGTCCTCTGGAAAATCCCAATGACAGTTTGAGTTCAAGAAGACATCATTTAGGGTTAAACTTTGGGAAGGTAATATGTCAAAAGTTAACAGGTTTTAATCGGTAAATAGGAACGTGGATCACTGAAAAACAAATATTTAGTTCCCATGTTAACCAAAGTGACAATAAAAGATTTTAAAAATAAAGGGAAGAACCTAAGATGGCGGGTAGATGAGACAGGCCAAAAAAACACCTCCGTGAAAAAGACTAGATAAAAACCAGAAAGTGACCCAGAATGCCAATTCCAGCAATGCACCAGCTGGGCAAGTTCTGCTGAATCCACAGGGACCATGCATTTGGTGAAACCAGGAGTCTGCATTCTGAAACGAGTGAGTGAGCTGGCTGAAAGTCCGGTGGCCATGCTGTGGTGTGGGGAAACCATGAGTTGGCATTTGGAGACGGACTAGTTCTTTTTAAAGAAAAAAACCCTGGGAGTGGCTGCAGGTACGACAGGGAGAACCACGCAGTGAAGCATGGCAGGAGCGGGCTGTACCAACGCC
>PVKY010010789.1:0-12417 GCA_004027775.1 Bradypus variegatus
GAGCCGGGAGCTGGGAGTCGGGAGTCAGGAGCCGGGTGCGGGAGCCCTACTTCGATATTTTAATACCCTGTACACCATGGATTTATTCCCAAATTACTTCATGAATACCCAGCCTGAAGATGTATGAAGATAAGGGTGAAGATGGGTATAGACTACAATCTCAATCTGGGCAGAGGCTGCATTATTTCCTTCCTTGCATAATTATTTTGAAAG
Source organism: Bradypus variegatus (assembly GCA_004027775.1). Taxonomy (NCBI): domain Eukaryota; kingdom Metazoa; phylum Chordata; class Mammalia; order Pilosa; family Bradypodidae; genus Bradypus; species Bradypus variegatus. Next base: position 214 of record PVKY010010789.1, read on the forward strand.
CTGTGTGTCTGACTTGATTCATTGGGTAATTGGGGTGGGTATAAGGTATGTTATGAGTCTAATCAGAGATTACAAAGATTTCAAAAATTCAGCAGTAATGGGCCAGATGAGCTTGGCTGTTATGGACAACATACAGGATGAGATAGATGTTTGTGACTATAGAGAAGTAGATATAATACTAGTTTGGATATCTTTCGGATCTAGCCTCAAGAATAGGAAGTAAAAGTATAAAAATGTGTGATGGAGTACTCATTTTAAGGCATTGGGAGGCTTCACTGACTTGTTAAACTATTGTGACTGTGCTTCATTGATTTCCTCCATCCCTTCTTTGTTTGCTACTTCTCATTTGTTAATTACTTTACTCTTTGTAAATAGGTGTTTTGTTTTTGCTGTATTATAGTAATATTTTAGTAGTTTGGTTGATTTATAAATTTTTAAGTACAGATAAATAAAATATACCCATTTTACCTTTGGCTCTCTGTGCCCTGATTTCACTCAGTGATTCAGTGAGTAAAAATTGGATTATATGTGCATCTAGGTTACATTTTTCAATGTAGGGGTAAAAGTGTAACTGAAATCCTTTAGCCATTGGGGAGATTGCTGTCTTAGAAAAAATATACATTGCTAGGTAGCTGATTAAACTTGAACAAACTTAAAAAAAAAAAGTCATGGTACTAGATATCCTGGAAAAAGGCTGATTAGGGAGTTGTGGGGCACATTTTTCTCCCAGAAAAACAGTGAGAGGACACTGCCAGAACAGCAGTTCCATGGCTCTGGAGATAAAGAGGAATGTGATGCAGCTCCCAGGAAAGTGTAGGACGAAGAGACAGAGAAACTGTGGTGACAGAGTGTGAGTAACTCTCTCAGCCCTGGCTCTGGGCTCCCATTCCCCATTCTGAGGGAAAACAGCTTCAGTTTGTCTGGTCCTTGTCTGGCAGGTGGATGCAGACTGAGGGGCCCACGGAAATCCACTTTCCCAAGTACAGGGTGGGTCATGGTGCAGCACTATTCCAGCTATTGGATGGTGAATTTAGGCTGCTGGTTCCTGCAGTTCCAACCCACCCAGGTGCTGTTGTGCCATTGATTCGACTAGTGCAGCAAACCAGCAGAGAGCTAAGAGTAGCCTGCCTTGGGAGGTCTGAGGGGAGTAGGTTGCTGAAAAATATCATCTGCTGGGCAGATGATGCACGTGCATCTCTGGGAAGATATATATAAAGCTTTTGGGCAGGCCAGGAAAACATACCTGTGGGGAGCAGAATTAAAGGCTTTTTGGTGTTTTTACCTGGTCCTTTCCCCAGGATCCTGTGAAATTAGTGTGCGCCCTCTTAGTAGGTCCCTGGCCCTGCTTTGGTTTGGTAATACTGATTAACTAAGTGCCAAAGAAGAGTGTTAACATAAATCCAATCAAAAACAAAATCGTAGACAAGAGAGAAACTAACCTTCAAAATAAACTCGTCAAGATAATCTGATGCCCAGACATCAGCCAAAAATTACAAGCCATGCTAAGAAACAGTAAGATATGGCTCAGTCAAAGGAGCAAATTAAAAAGTCAAAGGAGGTACAGAATTTGGAACAACTAATTAAAGATGTTGAAACAAATCTCCTAAATTAGGAGGAGATGGCTGAAGAGATAATGTACATTAAGATGACACTGAGTGAGCATAAGAAGAATTTGAAAGCATGCAAAGAAAAGTAATGGATCCTACGGAAATGAAAAGCACAATAGAGGCATACAATAGTAGATTTTAAAAGGCAGAAGAAAGGATCAGCAAGCTAGAAGAAAGAACATCTGAATACAAACAAACAAAAGAACAAATAGAGAAAACAATGGGAAAAAGCTAGTAGGGTCTCAGGGAACTGACTGACAACACAGAGTGTACAAACATACATGACACGGGTGTCTCAGAAGGAGAAAAGAAGTGAAAAGGAGTAGAAAAAACATTTGAACAGATAGTGGTAGAAAATTTTCCAACTATTATGAGAGAAAATAGATATGCCAAGAAGCCCAGTGTACTCCAAATTGATAAATCTAAATAGACCTATTCCAAGACACATACTAATCAGAATATCAAATGCCAAAGATAAAGAGAGAATTCTGATAGCAGCAGAGAAAAATGATTCATCACATACAAGGGATGCCCAGTAAGACTAAGAGCCAATTTCTCATCAGAAACTTGGAAATGAGAAGGCTGTGGTATGATATGTTTAAGGTACTGCCAGCCAAGAATTCTCTATCTGGGAAAACTGTCCTTCAAAAATTAGGAAGAGTTTAAGACATTCTCAGAAAAAGAGTAACAGAGAGAGTTCATCAATAAGAGACCTGCCCTACAAGAAATACTAATGGGAGTTCTGCAGGCTGAAATGACAAGACAAGAGAATGGGCTTGGAGGAGAGTGTAGAAATGAAGATTATCAGTAAAGGTAACTAAAAGGGTAAAAAGAGAGACAAGGATAAGATACAAAATATAAAAGCCAAAGGGTAAAATGGCTGAAGTAAGTACTGCCATTACATTGATAACATTGAATGATGATGGATTCAACTTTCCAGTTAAGAGACACAGACTGGCACAATGGATTAAAAAAAAAAAAGTGAGCCATCTGTATCTGGTCTACAAGAGACTCACTTTAGACCCAAGGATATAAATAGGTTGATAGTGAAAGGTTGGGAAAAGATATTCTACACAAACAGGAACCACACAAAAAGCTGGGGTAGACATTAAATGCAAAGCTGTTTTAAGAGACAAAGAAGGACATTATATATTAATAAAAGGGGCAGTCCACCAAGAAGAATAACAATCATAAATATGCACCTCACCAAGGTGGCCCAAAATACGTGAGGCAAACACTGGCAAAGCTGAAGGGAGAAATAGATGAGCTACAATAATATTTGGAGACTTTGATACACCCCTCACGTCAATACATAGAACATTTAAAGAGAAGATCCATAAGGAAACAGAGAATCTGATTAATTTGATAAAGTAACTGGGCCCAACAGACATATATAGAACATCGCACCCCAAAGCAGCAGGATATACATTTTCCTCAAGTGCTCATGGATCATTCTCAAGAATACACCACATGTTGGGTCATTAAATAAGTCTCAAATTTAAAAAGATTGAAGTTATTCAAAGCACTTTCTCTGACAATAATGGAATAAAGCTGGAAGTTAATAACAGGTGAATTAGAAAAGGCAAAGATTTATGGAGGCTAAACAACACACCCTTAAGCAATCAGTGGGTCAAGAAGCTGCAAGAGAAATCAGTAAATATCTTGATACTGATGAGAACGAGAACACAACATATCAAAACTTATGGGATCCAGCAAAGGCAGTGCTGAGGCTGAAAGTTTATAGCACTAAATGCCTACATTAAAAAAGAAAAAAGAAGTAAAATCAAAGACCTAACTACACATCTGGCAGAACTAGAAAAAGAACAGCAAACTAATCCTAAAGCTAGCAGAAGGGAAGAAATAATAAAGATTAGAGCAGAAATAAGTTTAATTGAGAACAACAACAATAACAAAAAACAATAGAATTAACAAAACCAAAAATTGGTTCTTTGAGAAGATCAGTAAAATTGACAAACCTTTAATTTAGACTGACAAAGAAAAAAAAGAGACAAGATGCAAATAAACAAAAATTTCCCCACAGAAATTAAAAAGATAAAAGGATACTATGAATATCTGTATGCCAACCAACTAGACAACTTAGATAAAATGGGTATTTTCTAGAAACACATAAAGTGCCTACATTGACACCAGAAGAAATAGAAGATCTTAACAAACCAATCACAAGAGATTCAAACAGTCATCAAAAACCTCCCAACACAGTAAAGCCCAGGACCAGATGGCTTCACAGGTGAATTTTTTTAACTTTTTTTTTAATTGAGACTGTTCACATACAATACAATTATCCAAAGATCCAAAGTGTAGCAATCAGTTGCCCCTGGTACCATCATATAGCTGTGCCTCTGTTCTAGTTTGCTAATGCTGCTGGAATGCAAAGCACCAGAAATGGATTCGCTTTTGTAAAAGGGGGTTTATTTGGTTACAGTTACAGTCTTAAGGCCATAAAGTGTCGAAGGTGACACATCAACAGTTGGGTAACTTCACTGGAGTATGGTCAGTGGTGTCCAGAAAACCTCTGTTAGCTGGGAAGGTACGTGGTTGGTGTCTGCTCCAAGTTCTGGTTTCAAAATAGCTTTCTCCTAGGGTGTTCCTCTCTAGGCTGCAGCTCCTCTTCAAAGTGTCACTTTCAGTTGCTCTTGGGGCATTTGTCCTCCCTTAGCTTTGTCGGAGCAAGAGTCTGCTTTCAATGGCCATCTTTTCAAACTGTCTCTCATCTGCAGCTCCTCTTTCAGCTCCTGGGCATTCTTCAGAGTGTCCCTCTTGGCTGTGGCAAGCTCGTCCCTTCTGTCTGAGCTTATATACTGCTTCAATAATCAAGACTCATACTGAATGGGTGGGGCCACCCCTCCATGGAAATTATCTCCTTAGAGTTATCATCTACAGTTGGGTAGGTCACATCTCCATGGAAACACTCAAAGGATTCTAATCTAATCAGCACTAAATCATCTGCCCCACAAGATTGCATCAAAGAATATGGCTTTTTCCGGGGGACATAATACATTGAAACCTGCCCAGCATCCATCACCACAATTAATTTTTTTTTCAATTTTTAGAACGTTCTCATTACTCCAGAAAAGAAGTAAAGACAAAAAAAGGAAACTCAAATCCTCCTGTACCCCTAACCACCCCCCCCATTGTTGACTCATAGTATTGGTATAGAACATTTGTTACTGTTAATGATAGAATGTTAAAATACTACTAACTGTAGTATATAGTTTGCAATAGGGATATATTTTTTCCCTATATGTCCCTCTGTTATAAGCTTCTATTTTTAGAGTCGTACATTTGTTCTGGTTCATGAAAGAGATTTCTAATATTTGTACAGTTAATCACAGGCATTGTCCACTGCAAGGTTTGCTGTTTTGTACACTCCCATCTTTTAACCTCTAACTCCCTTCTGGCAACGTATGTGACTCTAAGGTTCCCCTTTTCACCACATTCACGCACCGTTCAGCACTGTTTGTTATTCTTACGAAGTGCTACCATCACCTCTGTTTATTTCCAAACATTTAAGTTCAACCTGGTTGAACATTCTACTCATAATAAGAAACCGCTTCCTATTCTTCAGCCGCATTCGATATCCTGATAACTTACATTTCATGTCTATGAGTTAACATTTTACGTATCAGTGAGACCCTACAATATTTGTCCTTATGTGTCTGACTTATTTCACTCAATATGGTACTCTCAAGGTTTCTTCATCAACCCGTTTTTTTAAAGGTGGTTTTGTTCACACGCCATACATTCTGTCCTAAGTAAACACTTGATAGTTCCCTGTATAGTCATGTATTCATGTATTCACCACCCTCATCACTTTCTATATAAGGACATCTCCATTTTTTCCACAAAGCAGGAGGAAGAGTCCTCCTAAGGAAGGTAACACCCCTAAGGAGATTTTATTTGCATTTAAATGGGTTCTTTGTTTCCCTGACTCTGCTGTCTCCACCCTTGTCTGAGTCAGAGTCCTGTGAGCTGAAAAAGCTGAGACTTTCTCTACTGAGTTGTTCAGGTTGGGAGATAGAAAACGGGACAGAAAGTCCTCTTTCAGGGTCAGTCCATGGACCCCAGTTTCACCTATTGGCCAGAGATAGCACCCAGTCCTCTGGGCTCTGCCTCCTGAGACAGAGTAGTCCCCTGGCTCTTTAAGGTGAGTCATTACTAGAAGCCTCTACCTGCTTGTTGGGAATTTGCAGCTTGCATTGAGCAGTCCATGTTTGCCAATTAAAACCCCCGTTGGAGCTGGACTGAGGTATATTCGCTTGTTCAGAGAGTGCTGCTCTCTGTCACAGCAAAGCTTTGCCATTCGGGTTGCCATGGGGGAACAGAGCTCCCAGCTCGCATCCGCAGTTTCTACTCACAGATTCCACGCTGCGATTTCAGGCATTCCTCTCAGTTCAGGTTGATGCACGATATGTGGACAGTCATGATCATCCACCAGCAGTTATTCCAGATCATTTACTAATTGTTCCTGGCTGTTTATTAGTTGTTCCAGGGGGACTAACTAATTTCCACTCCTCTCTATGCCACCATCTTCTTGCCTCTCCCTTCACAGGTGAATTTTAACAAGCGTTTCAAGAAGAATTGATATCAGTCCTGCTCAAACTTTTCCAAAAAATTGAAGTGGAAGGAACACTACCTAATTCATTCTAAGAAGCCGACATCACCCACTACCAAAGCCAGATAAAGGTACTACAAGAAAAGAAAATTACAGGCCTGTCTTTCTAATGAATATCGATTCAAAAATATGCAACAGAATACTTGCAGATAGAATCCAACATCATATTAAAAGAATTACACACCATGACCAAGTGGGTTTTATACCAAGTATGCAAGTATGGTTCAACACAAAAATCAATTAATGTAATATACCACATTAACAAATCAAAGCAGAAAAACCAACATAATCATATTGATTGATACAGAAAAGATGTCTGACAAAATCCAGCATCCTTTCTTGATAAAAACACTTTGAAAGATAGAAATAAAAGGAAACTGTCTCAACATGGTAAAAGCATGTATGAAAAACCCACAGCTAATCTTGTACTCGGTGGTGAAAGACTGATAGGTCTCCCCTTGAGATCAGGAACAAGACAGGGATGCCCTCTGACAGTACTGTTATTCAACATTGTACTAGAAGTTCTAGCTAGAGCAGTTAGGCAAGAAAAAGAAATAAAAGGCATCCAAAATAGAAAGGAAGAAGTAAAACTTTCACTACTTCCAGATAACATGATCCTATATATAGAAAAGTCCTGAAAGATATACAGAAAAGCTCCAAGAGGTAATAAATGAGTTCAGCAAAGTGGTGGGATACAAAATTAACACGTAAAAATCAGTAGTGTTTCTGTACATCTGTAATGAGCAATTTCAGGAGGAAATCAGCAAAAAAAAGTCCATTTAGAAGAGCAACTAAAAGCATCAAATTGTCTAGGAATAAACTTAACCAAGGATATAAAAGATCTGTATTCCGAACACTACCCTGTGTTCTTACACTGAAAGCATAAGCAATGAAAGAAAAAAATAGACAAATGGGACCTCCTCAAAACTGAATACTTTTGTTCTTAAAAGGACTTTGTCAAGAGGATAAATAGGCATCCTACTCAATTGGAAAAAATATTTAGAAACCACATATGTGATGAAGGCTTAATATCTAGGATGTATAAAGAGATCCTACAATTCAACTTTAAAAAAGACTAACAACCCAATGAAAAGATAGACGAAAGAGTGGAATACATATTTTTCCAAAGAGGATATACAAATTGTGCTAAAAAGCACATGAAAAGATCCTCAACATCTCTAGCTATTTAGAGAAATGTAAATCAAAACTACAATCAGATATTATTTCATACCTATTATAATGGCCATTATAGAAAAACCAAAAATTACAAGTGTTGGAGCGGATGTGGAGCTTATTCACTGTTGTTGGGAATGTAGAATGGTACAGTTGCTATGGAAGACAGACTGATGATTCCTCAGGAAGCTAAATATAGAACTGCCATATGATCCAGTGGTCCTGATGCTGGGTATATGTATATATATATACTGAGAAGACTGAAGGCAGGGATTCAAACAGACATTTGCACACTGATATTCATAATGAGTATTATTCACAAATGCCGAAAGATGGAAACAACTTATGTGTCCATCAACTGAGAATGGATGAACAAAATATTGTGTGTGTATATATATATATATGATGGAATATTATTCAGCTGTAAGAAGAAATGTACTCTTGATGCATGTGACAATATGGATGAACCTTGAGGACATATTGTTGACTGAAATAAGCAGACAGAAAAGAACAAATATTGTATAACTTCACTAATATGAACTAAAAATAACGAGCAAACTCATGGAGTTAATATCTAGAATATAGGTCACCAGAGGGCAGAATGAAGACAGAGAATAGGGAGCTGATGCTTAATTTTTGCAGTATGTGTAATAAGGTTGATTGTAAAGGTTTGGAAATGGATAGAGGTGATGGTAGCACACCTAATTAACAGTGACTAATTAACAGTGATAATATGTGGGTGTGATTGTGGTTGAAAGGGAAAGTTTAGGGTCATGTATGTCAACAGGATAAAACGTATAACATAGTGAACCCTTTTGTGGATGATGAATATGGTCAGTAATAAAAATATAAGAATGTTCTCCCATGAATTAGGACAAATGTATGGTACTATTACGAGGTGTTAATAGGGTGGTATATGGGTAAAAATACACATAAAGCAAACTCTGTACCAAAGTGAATAGTAATATAAGAATATTCTCCCATCAATTGCAAAGAATAAAAAGCCATTATCCTAAGTTTAAGAAACCAGGCACAAAGTACTGTGTATTATTTGACTTCATTTATATAAATTATAAATATGAATATAGAGATGGAAGAAAGTGTTTGCTCTGACCGGGATAGATTAGTGGTTATGTAGGGCTAGAGAAGGATAGAGGGATTGAGAGATAAGTGCTAGGGAGTATGGGGTTTTTCTTTTGGGAGTAATGGAAATGTTCTAAAATTGATTGTGATGATGAATGCAACACTCTGTGACTATACTAAAAGCCATTTTGGATAGATTGTATGGTATATGAATATATCTCAATAAAACAGCTTTATAAAAACAGAAAGGCAAGGTATTGCCCCTTTTTCCTCATGGTATTGCCCACACTGACCCTGATAGTCTGACGATATTTTGCCTTTATTTATGTTACTATTATTTTTTAATTAATTTATTTTTTTAATTACCAGGTTTAATGCCTTCAGTTGTGTGTTGGTTGTTTGTGTTTCATCTTTTGGAAATTTTCCATTCATTTCTTTTGTCTTTCTCAACAGGCAGTTTTGTATGGTGGTTAAGATTGGACTTCGAAGTTGCGCTGTCTGTATTCATGTCTCAGCTGTACTACTTACTTGCTGTGCAACTTGGGCAAATTGTGTCTTAGTTTCCTCATCTGTAAAATGGGAATAATAGTATTATCTAACTCAAGATTGTTCTGAGGATTACATAAGGCAATACATGTGAAATGCTTAAAAGAGCATCTGGCAGAAAATATGCACTGCCACTGCTGTTAATCTTTTTTACACTTGGGTATTTCTATAGGATAAATTCCTATAAGGGTGGGCATGTCTAAAAATAGATATTGCCAAATTGGTTTCTTAAAAAGTACCAATTTCCTTTTGCACTAAAAACTGCAAAGCTTAAAACTAAAAACTGAAAATCCTGTCTAGTGTCAGGTCAGTATTATGATGTGTCTAAGCTCTGTGTTTTAATTATCTGTTTCTGTGTTTTCTATATTCTTGAGAAATCAGAAGATTTATGTATAAAGTTGTATATATTTTCCAACTCTTGATTATAGAAAATTTCAAACATACAAAAAAGCTTAGACTTAGTCCCACGATGACCTGTATATCTACTTAGGAAATTTTTTCTGTAAAGCACTGGAGAGTAAATGTTTTAGGCGGCCATAGGATTTCTGTTACAACTACTCAACCCTGCCGTTGTAGCAAGAAAGCAGTCATAGACATTACGTAAATGAATAGACATGCAGTGTTCTAATAAAACCTTATTCATAATAATAGGCAGCAGCTTGATTTGGCCCATATGTAGTTTGCCTCCCTGATTCAAATTAAACAGTTGTTAACATTTTGCTCCATTTGCTTTCTCTGTAAATATGTTTGAATACACATGTATATATTTTTGGAACCATCTGAAAGTAATTTGCAGTCATCCTGACACTATACTCTTTAAGATTTCAGCCTAAATCTCCTAAAAAATAAACATGCTTCTACCTTATGTTAAGGTTCTTAAGTTAAGAACCTTATAGTTTTGTATTTTTTAATAGAACCAAGATTCTATTATATTTAATAGAACCAAGAATATATAATATGGTACAAAAGTATAAAAATCCATAGATTTGCTTTTCACCATTGTAACCTATTGAACTATGTCTGTTCCACTCCCTCCTCCACTATCATTTTCCTAATTTATTTCTTCAGGTAGAAATCTGTATTAGGTAAAGCTGATTGCTGATTTCATTTGACCCACTTACAGAGTCAAATGAAGGGAATTTTTTTTTTCTCCCCATGCTTTTGTTTGTATTTAAAAAAACCTGAGTTTTGTTTTGGTGTTTTATATTATTTGAAAGAGAAAATTATGTGTAATTTATAATCAAAAGGAAATATTTCATTAAGTTCCATGTAGTCTCTGTAGGTTTCATTGGATTTTTTGTACTTGATACATAGTGGAAGAACTGAAGTAAGAGAAAACCAATTATATGCTTTTAAACTTTTTTAAAAAGTGGCCAACTTTTAATTTTTCATGCCAACGAAGGGAGAAAAGTAATATAGATATCACTGATATTTTCAAATTTAACTCTCGATTGTGCTTGTAGTTGATAGGAAAAATTTTAAAACCTCAAAGTTATTTCACACTGGAAAGTTGTGCTACAAATCTAACCAGGGTCCTTGTCCTGTTTTTTTCTGTTCTTCTATTCTTCTTGCCCCTACCCAGATTTAGCATTCTGCTTTGAACTTCCTCTATCATCTCTTAGGCTGTGGGTACAAAGCATCATCCTGCTTTATTGTTTTAAAAACATCAAATTTCTCTTATTAGAAGGAAAGGGTTTAGTGTGTTGGTATAACTGTGGGACTCTAAGCTACAGTTAGGATTAGAGTGCTGCAAGAAGAGATAAATAAGACTTGATTCTTTCCCTTAGCTTAATAACTATTAGTGATAGTTTGATTTTTAGGATGAGCCTCAAGATTATTGTCACATCTCTGAATTCTATGCAGAGGAAGCAAAATGTATAAAATTATGAGGTAAGGAAACCCAACAGCAATTAAAGCAGGATGGTTGGAATAAGTACTTAGAGTGGAGTTAGAAATGAGTTTGAGAGAGCAAGGCAGAAGCATGATCATATGTGCTAGGCTAAAGAATTTGGACTTTAACCTCATGGAGAGGGAGAGTAATAGATTCCAAATGGAATAGATTCCAATAGTTCCCAAAATGGAAATAGTGGATTTTTTTTCTTGTAAAACAAACACATGCTTGTAAAACACAAGCAAGTAATAAAAAAAAAAATGTAGGCAGTGAAAGACCCTTATAATCCCATTCACTAGGGGTAACCACTGCTAACAGTTTGGTGTGTACTCTCCTAGAGGGGAATTTCATGATTAGTTTTGCAGCAGTGCAGATGATGAAGAGGACAAGAGGGAGGTGAGAGTGGGAGCTAGGAGGCTGTTAGAGCAGTCCAGGTGAGAAAAAAATGAGGACTTACATTTTCGTGGCAGCTGGGGGAGAGGGGGTAGGGAGTGTGGTATAGAAAGGGGCAGGGATGGGAGAGACGCTTGAAGGGATATTTAGGAGATAGGATTCAGTGACCAGCAGATATGTGGGATGAAGGACAGAATAGAGGCCAGGGTGGTAGTTGAAAAGATTTCCCAAACCCTGAGACCAACTTGTGAGGTCATTTGAGCAGGCATAAAAAGGAAAAATAGCAGGAGATTTAACCAAAAGCACAATTCTGGAGTGGAGCATCTGTCCTGTTTCTCTTATTTTACTCCCATGTTTCCAGACTTATTTAGAAAGGGAGGGTAGAAGTAAGAATTCAGTTCTCTTTTGACAGAAAACAGCTATTATTTTATGCCCTTTTTCTCTTATGAATTATGTTTTTCCCTTGAATTAGTTAAGGTTAGCAGGTTCCTTTGAGGTGTTGCTTATGTATTGGTGTATATCTGTAGCATTAGCTTTTATACTTCATAAAGTTTATGTTGCAAGCTTTAAATTTTTATTCTTAGGAATTGAGGTTGGGGAGGTGTGGGAAAGCAACCTGGTCAAGTTAATGGCAGATGCTCTTTGACTCTTAATTAAGATCATATCTGGATCTCTGAGTAAGATCTCGTTTTTGCCAGGTTCTGCTGTATTTCTCGTCATTGGGAACAGGGCTATAGAAGTCAATATTATCCTCTGTGCTCTATGTTATCTTCACAATAATGCAGTTTTGGCATGTGCTCTCAGTTCTAGGAAAGAGTAAAAGATCCTCAGTATCCAGGTAACTAAAAAATACGTTAATTGCTTAATGGCTGGTGGTA
>PVKY010010790.1:0-12419 GCA_004027775.1 Bradypus variegatus
GTCCGGGACCCTCCTTCCTCTCCTCGTTCATCCCCCGAATTCCTCCCCATCTGCTTAGAACACACTGTAGAGACGGGATGCTCTCTCGCAGCGCACAGTCCCCAACCCTGTGTTGCCTTGTCTCCACCCTCATCGTCTCCCAGTGACAGCCACCACCACCACGCTCAGCTTCCTGCCTTTACTCCACGTCCTCCTGCAATCTACTCAACACACAGCAGCTGCAGTCATCTCTTAAAAACACAGATCAGATCCCATCACAGCCCTGCTCAAAATGCTCCCCTGGCCTCCCATCAAACGTAGAATAAAACCCCAACTCCTGACCTTGACTTACAAAGCCTATACTTCCTTGAACATGGCCCACTGGTTTCTGCCTCAGGGCCTTCATGCTTGCTCTTCCCTCTGCCTGGAGCACTTTTCCACCCTAGACTTCCTGGGGCTGGTCCTGCTTGTGTCCATGTCTCAGCTCAGGGAGGCCCTGGCCAAGTACCCGAGCACGCTCTAGCACATGGCTGTGCTTCACATCACCACAGAGACTTTGGTCTGCCTGGAGTTTAGTGTTTATCCATTTGTTTGTTGTCTTTCCTCTCCCACCCTTGGAAAATAATCTCCATGAGAGCAAGGACTTTGTCTTCTTTGCTGTATCACCAGCACATAGAACAGGGCCTGCACGAGGGGGGCCCTGTAATATTTGCAGAATGAGTGAATGAATGAATACCACAATCTTTTCAAAGAGTTTAAGAAAATCCCCCAAAATGCTGCAGTTCCACCTAATACCCCCTCCTTCTACCTTCACCCAGAAATAAATTCCCTCAGAGGCTCAAAGGGCTCCCCCGCTTTACTGCCCAAGCCAAGACCAAGTCCTCAACCTGCTGCAAAAGAAGATTGATCTCAAACGGAAACATCCTCCAGACCAGCGCAGAGCTTCAGGGTACCCTGGGGTGGGGGTTTGTGCCAGGCCTGGAGAGCGTCTCCCACATCTGAGGTCCTCCCCTGGGACGGCCACGGATGCTCAGGAAATGGCTCTCCGAGGAGCAGCTGTCGCTAACCCTCCAGCAGCCGGGGACAGCAGCCTCCTCTGCAGCAGAGGCCCTGGACTTTTCCAGTGGAAGGAGATGGGGCTCGCCCCTCTCCAAAGCCCCACAGACATGGAATATTTACAGCAATTAAGAGGTTGAGGAACAGAAGGAGGAAATAGGCTGCTGGACCACATTTCCCCAGACAGAAGTCACAAAATGCAACCCCACCTGCCCGAGTGCTGCCCATCACCCCGTGGGGCTCTAGTCTGCTGTGGGGTGGGGGCGGGGGACTGAAGGAGCTGGCACACAAGGGCCCACCCCACCCTGACTCCCACACCTCCACTGTAACTCTATTGTTCTTGGGACCTTCACCAGTTAATCCACCTCTCAGCTCAGCTCACCACAGGATGGAGCAGGAAAAAACCTGGCCTTAGCTAAAGTCCTGACTTTCCCACTTATTAACTGGGTATAACCTCTTTACACCTCGTTTTCCTTATTCAATTGTATACCAGTGAAAATGCCCTTGTCGAGGTTACTAATGGCCTCCATGTTGCCAAGTCTGTGTTCAGGTCTTTTGACTTCTCTGTATCCTAGAGACCTGTCAGCCGTTAGCTCCCAACCACCACTGGTCACTCTCTAGCACCATTACTGCTTCCCAGAATGTATACTTCCTTAAATCACCTTATTTGTTTATCACATGTTGTTTTCTGGTTCCCCCACCCAATGTAATCTCAAGAGAGCAGGTTCCTCTTCTGTCTTGTTCACTACAATACCTTCAGGCTTAAACAGCGACTGGCACATGGAAGTTACTTGAAGATGAGTTCCAGCAAAACAAGAGTGAAAAACAAAAAAGAGGAAAACATGATATCTTCAAAACAGTGTCTTTAACAAAGGAGGGCAGTAAAGGGAAGTCTCCTGATAGCAGCATAGCAACTAGTCTAGGCCAGAGCAGGAATAAGACTCTAGAAGGCTTTCTGCCAGAAAAAAAGAAAGAAAGAAAGAAGTAGGCTCCATAGACTATAAAGTATAACTGAGATGCTGAAGATTATTGAGGAAGGCATAATACTCTTTGGTCAGTAGGGAAAACAAAGGCAATCAGAAACTCCAGGAAAAACTAAAAACTACTTTCAAAAAAAGTGTTGGACCCAAGATGAAGCAAATTAATATGGGGCACAATTTAAAGCAATCAATATAGTGTAGGAAAAAGAGAAAACCCATTTGACCTTGCTGCAAAGTTCAGTGTCCTTTGAGTGGACAGGGATCAAGTGAGTAGACCCCTAGAAAAGGAAGTACAAAACTAGCATACCGCTTGGCCCTCAGTATTCACCTAGAGATAACTGTTAACATTGAGTAATTATGGGCCAGGCAAGGTTTTAAGAGGCTTGCGTCTAATAATATTTAATCTTCTCTGCTCTCTGGGGGAGCTGTTATCATTATCCCTATTTTACAAATGAGGACCATGAGGTTTGGGTTCTCTGAGGTCATACGGCTGGTGGAAGAGCTGGGTTCACACCCAGAACCATGAGACCCAGAGGGCCGTTCCCCAAGGCTGGTCTAGAAGCCAGGCCACCTGACCGTCACGCCTTAGTCCTTCTTGCCAAGAAGCAGAGGATATCACGTGGACACACACACTCCAAGGAGTCAGGGTGAAAACTACAACACAGCAGAGCAGGGCCAAGCCTGGGTGGCCAGACTGGCAGGGCCGGAGCAGGGTCTTACCTTCCTGCAGTCTTTGCAAAACACCGATGAGCTGCCCAGGAAGCCCAGCACCTCCCCACAGAGCAGACACTGGGAGAGGCCGTTCCCCATCACGTTCTGCCTCATGGTCTCCAGCCGCTCCACCAGTCGCCTACGGCAGAACACGGAGTCAGAGGGAACGTGTTTCCAACCTGACCACCGTCCCAGTGCTACACTAGGTCCTACGTGCTGTTCCCTCCTCTGAGACACTGTTCCCTGCCCCACCCTTTCCCCTGGCTAACACCTAATCATTCATCCACTATTAATTGAACACCTACTATGTGGCAGACACTGTTCCAGGAGCTGGGAGTATTGTAGCAAACAAGCCTGAGACAGATGTGGTCCCTGTTTTCATGGAATATATGTCCAGAAAAGAGAGAAAATCCATAAACAAAAAAACAAGCAAAATGGTTTCAGATAGGAAGAAGCACTATGACATCAAAATAAGTAGGGATGCTGGGAGAGAAGACTGAGGGAGGATGTGGCACGTCAGAGGGAAACAAGGGAAGGCCTCGCTGAGAACATCTGAACCGGCAGAGGGAACAGCATGTGTGAAGGCTCAGAGGCAAGGAAGGGGGAGACAGGTCAGAATAGCAAGGTGGCCAGTGTGGCTGCTGCTCGTGAGCAAGAGGGAAACTGGTGTAAGACGCCGCCTAGAGGGGTGAGTAGGGACCTAATTACAAGGGTTTTGAAGTCACAGAAGAGAGTTTGGATTTTTTTTTCCTATAAGCAACTCAAAGCCATTGTACAGTTTTCAGCAGGAGAGCAATTTGATCCAAATCACATTTCTAAAAGCTCGCTCTGGCTGCTAAGGAAGCTGGGATTAGAGCAGGGAGAACACAGTGGGGAAGTGGGAGGAGGGGGCAGGGAAGAAGGACAGAGGCTAGGATGGGCTATAATTCAGAGGCAGCAGTGACAGATTTGAGGGGATGGGGGAGAAAGGGACCTGAGATGACTTAGAGGGTTCTTTTGTTTGAGCAACTGGGTGGTTAGAGAAGCTGGAGAAGGCAAACAAACAAAACCAAAAAACAAAGAAACGCCTTCAGATGATGAGTTTCCAGGGCCTTTCTTGAACCCCTGCTAAGTCTGGAGTGATGCCTCTCCTCGGTGTCCTCATCACACTGTGACCCCATTACAGCACAACCCCCGTGAAACTGGCGGCCACTTCTGTTTTGATGGCCGGGTATCCCCAGTGCCCTGGGGACACTCAATGAAAAATTCTTGAATGAATGAAGGACCAAGTGTGATTACTTTCTCTCTTCTACTCTTTGCAATCCCCCAGTGAGAAGAACACTACTTTCCCTTTTAAAGACCAGAAGCTGAGGCTCAGAGGCTGCAAACACTTGCCAGGGGCTCACAGACCCTAATGGGGTGGAACCCGCACCCGGTCTGCCTGGCCCAGCCCACAGGCTCACTGCGGCCCCTCACTGTCCCTGCGATGATCTGGTGCTGCTGGGGGGCAGGCGGCAGGTGCACCAGGCAGTGTGGCCCCCCTCTCCTGGCAGGCACCCCAGCAAACACCCCAGCAAGCGCCCCTGGCTTCCACCCTGTAGGGCTCCAGGGGCAAACCCAGCTTCAGCTGGGGCCTGACCTACTTGTTCTTAGGGATGCTCTGTCAGGAAAACCCTTGGTTTCGATGTTTCCTAAGTGACAGAAAAATGCAAACTGCGCCTCCTCCATCTGCAATGATGAACCTGAGTGAGGCACTGCCAAGCCCAGTGCTCACAGCCTGGGCCTGAAAACAGGGTTCACTGAAGTGGCACTGGGGTGCCCTGAATGAAACCTACCCCCAGCAAGGCCTCCTGGGGGAGCCCGTGGCTGTCAGTCATTGCGGTGACTCAAGAGGGCCTTGCAGGGGCCTGGGCTTCGGTCTGTGAGATGGCGTCCCATTAGGTGAAAAGAAAAAAATAGAAAATACAACTTGTATGTATGATATAAACCCTTTTTGTGAAAAAATGACAGTAATATGTCAATATTACTGAGGCACCTACAGCAGTTATCTTTGCAATGGGGCCGCCTTTGCTTGCTAAAACTGTGCATTTCTACAAGAACTGGTTTTTTTAAATGACTGTATATATTTACAAATAGAAAAAACAAGGGGACCAGAATCAAATCAATGTGTATTTCCTGACTTGTGCTTTTCTGTGTTTTTCTAGGAAGTATGAATTACTTTTGTAATTCAACAAAAAGAAAGACATGCACATCAGCAGTGTTTGAAGACTGAGCAGTCATCAGGTCTGGACCCCAGAGGCCTGGAGAGGAGCTCAGAACTGGAGGGAGAGTGGCTCCCATCAGAGATAGCCCCTCTTGGCTGCGATGGTTCATGGTTAAGCAGTGACTGAAATTCCTCCCCTGGCTGAACTGCGGCTGCTCCTGAGCAGCCCTGAAGTTCACTCATCCTGCTGGCAGCCGGGGGGCTGTACACATTGATCATCGTCCCCATCTTACCCAGGGGCAGACTGAGGCTTCCACAGATGGCTGCAGGTGTTGGGCAGAGATGCTGGGGAGGGGTCAGAGGCCGTGACCTTCAGACTCACTCCCCCTGGGGACCAGCCAGTGCTCAGACCCAGGCCACCAGGCTCCCAGTCCGCTGGTCTCACACCAAAAGCCCTCGCACCCCTATCCCCAGCTGGCTCCGGTCCGGGCTCGGGCCTTACCCGATTCTCTGCTGCTCCGTGACGTCCAGTCTCTCGGCCCTCTGGATGACCTGGAGGATGGCCTCCAACTCCGCTGGGGTGAGGCTCTGGCTCCGCCGCTGCTTCTCCGTTTCGTAGGTGTGCACGGACCAGCCCATCTGTAGCCTCGGGGGAGAAGGACAGACAGCGTGGCGGCGTACCCAGGGCTTACCCCACACACCTGCCACGTCAACAGGGCCCCGGAAACCGGTCTGGAACACCCCTGGAGTCAGTCCGACAGCCCAGGGGCTGGGTGTCAGGGCAAGGGGTGAAGGGAACAGGGACATGGGGCTGGCGCCAGGCCCTAATCCCAGCTCCGCCACCCACCCTGGGCCCTGGCATGGATGGTGGCACAAGCTCAGCCCTCGGGAGGCAGGCACAGGGCCCCATCTGGGTGGAGAAGGCCAGGCACGGCCTGCAAGGGTCCAAGGGGGCAGAATGGAAGATGATCAGGAGAAGAATGAAAATTTCAATTTTGTCACATAAGAATGTGAAATGGGGTTTACTATGAGATAGGTTAAAAAAAAAACAACACCATCACAAAAACCTTGAGGATAAGAGGAGGCTCACAGAACACTGAAAACTAGAGGGTCTGAGGGCAGGAGGGGAAATAGGGGGGAAACAATGTGCTCCATTTGGGGGTGCATCCTTCTAGACTGCTAATTCCTCCCATTAAGAAAAAATGCACTGCCCTACACCAGCCATTTTTCAAATGATCCTCACAGGCCAGGGAAAGCGAAGAGTAGGGGAGAGGGGCAGGAGTGGAGGCTCTGGGCCTGACCCAGGCTGCAGCACCTGGCCAGGGAGTTCCCGTCCACTGCTGACCACCTGCCTAGGAGGCTTCCAGGCTCCCCAGGCATCTTCCATGCTTCATTTTCCACCCTCTCCCTCAGTCCCCCACCAGGCTCCCGACAATTTATACCCTCTCAGCTGACCCTCCTCCCAGGCTCACCAGCACCACAGCCCAACACCCACTTTTGGCCACAGTCTTTTCTTAGCATCCTGCTCCCCTGCAGGGTCCTCTCTACTTGGCCAAAGGAGGCAGACTCAAGGCCGCTGGGGGTAGACAGGGCTGCAGGCCCTGGGAAGAACCCTCAGTGGCGCCCACTGCCCAGGAGGCTCCGTGCCCACCATCCTTGTCTGGTGCCCTTGTCCCTCACCTCACCTGGCCTTGCATGCCGTGCGGTACCAACAAAGCGTGTGCTCTGGGCTGTGTGTGTCTCTGAACCTTTGCTCATGCCGTGTCCTGCGCCTGGGGTGCTCGTCCTTCTCCCCAAACCTCCTTTCTACCCAGCCCACTCCTATTCATTTTTTTTTTCATTTTTAGTAGCTCTTTTAATGTGTAAAATATATAATTTCCAGATTTAACTTCTGAGAGTTTAACAATAATTTTCTCCAATAATAGCTATTCATTTTTTTCCCTGATATGAAACAACATATACTACAGCACCAGAGCTTCTGTTACAATAGAATTCTTTGGTAAGTCTAGAAAGTACTAATATTGCATATAAGTTGAAATAAATGATTATTGTTCCTTTTATGATCACTCTGTTTTTATAAGCTTTACATGCAAAATACTTATGCATTGATGATTATTCTCAATCACTATTTTCTTTGAAAGCAAAAAGTGATCCTATAATGTGATTTTTTTACTGAAGGACACCAAAACATCATTTACTTTTTCAACATTTATGATATATAAAACAGCAAGAAATAAACTAATTAGAATACAACATTCTCATCAGTCCTATTCATTTTTTATTGAGGCAAAAATGATACCTAACAAAGTTTGCCATCTTAACCATTTTTTAGTGTACAATTCAGTGGTATTAATTACAGTCACAATGGTGTGCAACCATCACCAACATTTTCCAAATTTTTAATTGGAAAAATACCTATTTCCAAAATTTTCCATCACCCCAAACAGAAACTGCACCCATTGAGCAATAACTCCTTGTTCTTCCCTCGCCCCAGCCCCTGGTCACCTCGAATCCACCTTCTGCCTCTATGAATCCTGCTGTTTTTTAAGACTTTTCTCAGGCATGACCTTTGCCAGGAGACTCTTCCTGATTCCCTCCAAGACTGGTTGGAAGTCTACTCTCAGAATTCCCATAAGGCCCAACAACAGGATTAAACACTAACACAAGGCAACGTGGGGCCCTCTCTGCCTCCAGAAAATGAGTCTCTGGAGGACTGCCCTGCCCCATCTGACCCCTGGGCACCTCTCCATCCTCCTTTTTGCCATCTGCTCCCTTGCTCTTGGCATTCCAGCCATGCTGGCCTCCTTTCAGGCCCTCTGCTTGCCATGTTCCCTCTACCTCAGGGACTTTGCACACGCTGCTCCTTCCGCCTGGAAGTCCTTCCCCCACATCTCCATCTGACATTTACCCATCCTCCAGGACTCAATGCAAGCCTCACACTCTCAAGGAAGCCTTCCCCCGTGCCCAGACTGGGCAGCAGCCCTGCGTCCCTGTTTCCACTGTCAAAGCACCTGCACACATGTAAGTATTTATATAATGCTCAGCTCTCCCCACTAGTTCCTGAAGTCGAGGGATGATGCTTGTCTTGTTCACTGCTATGCAACCAGTGTCTGGCACATAGTAGGTGCTTAGAAAATGTATGATGGCAGGCAAGAGGGCTGGGGGGGGCTGCTCTGAGCTGAAGCCGGGGAAAGTAATCGCCCCGCTGCATCCCAGAGGGACCCTCAGGGCACAGAGCTGCAGCAGCCCACGGGCATGTACTACTTCCCTTCACAGAGACTCTGCCAGGCCTTACAAGGCAGCACACCCAGGGGAAGAGATAAAGCATTTCTTCCTCTAAAAGGTTCTACAACAGCTTTTGGCTGCTACTGAGAGTGACAGGAGGCTTGGGGAGAACTGAAGGGAGAGCCAGAGAGGGCAGCAGGGGTGGGTCATGCCAGGCACCTGTATAAAAGCGCCCCTTGCAGCCTGTAGGAGAGGACAGGCTGTCTCGCCCGTCTTCAGAGAGGAGGAGGAGGAGATGATTTCACCCCATTCTCTCTCCCTGCGGTGCTAGGTGGGGGCTGGGCGGGGGGCACTGAAGGGATTCACTTGAGAAGCCTTTGGGTAAGGGGGACAAATTAATGTCGCGCAAAAATTCCTGCAAATCGTGCATAACTCCTCTCCTCTTGGTGTTTCAGATTAATTTTTCTATCCCCCTTTGATGTTTCAGCTCTGTCCCCTTGCAGGCTCATAATGTTTAATTGCAAATTTCTTGCACCTGGTCCTATTCGGGAACATGCTGGCTCCAGTAACTGGTGCGGTTGGACAGATGAAGGGGCACTCATGGACTTAGCAGACCCCAGGAAACACCTCCAACCCCTAGGAAGGCTGTGGGAGGGAAGGGAAGGCAAGAGAGCCACGTGGGAGCACCGGGTCTCCAGCCACAGGTGGGCAGATGATGGAGACAGCCTGACCTACCCAGAGCGAAGGGGTCCGTGGGCTGAAGGAGAACAGGAAAACTGTAACCCCCAAGGGGACGATGGGGAACTGTAGCGTCATCCCCGCTGTGAGCAGGGAAGCCCGGGATTGACAGAAGCTGGCTGCTGCTCCTCGGCCAGAGGGCAAGCTCTTCTTTCATGAGAGAAATTTGACTTGGTCTGTCCGTCTGTGCCAGGCACTGAGCTATGAAGTGAGCATCCAGAGATCAAAAGCCCCTGCCTTAAGGGGCTTGTGGACTTACAGCTCAGTGACAGGGATTTAGACTAGCAACAAAGGCAATGAAGAGGGACGGCTCCCTGCAGCCTGTTGTGATAGAAGGAACACAGATGTGGGAGTCAGACGGAGCCAGGTTTGGGCCCCAGCCCTGCCATTCACAAGTTAAGTGACTTGGGCAGGGAGCTCAGCCTCATTCTCATCTGTGAAATAGGGATGAAATGGTAGCCCAGCAAGCACACAGCTGCTCAGTGCCCAGCTTGGGGCCCGCTGTGTGGCGAACATTAGATATGCACTCCTCTCCCAGCTCCTCTTTCTGGGTGCCTGGGAATGAATCTCGCCAAAGAAGGGAGGGAAAAAGGGGGGCAGAGGGAGGGGAAGGTCTGGGAGTGTCTCGGAGGTACTCACTTGGCTCTCAGGGCGAGCTGCCGGTCATTGGGGCAAACCCACTGATCATTCCCACTGCCGAAGATGGTGTCCGCCATGGCTTGGAGCATCCAGCCTGGGACGGAGAGTCACATCTGAGACAAGACACAGAGATGGAGAGAGCGAGTGTCACTGGCTGGGTCGTAGATGGGAGACACAGACCCCGCTGATCTTTGGGGCACCAAATAGGTGGCACTTCCAACCTATCCCCCACCCCCACGTCGTCCCCTACTGATGCCTGGGAACCCCACCATTTGGATCAGGCTAAACACTGCTCACTCAGAGCTCCTATTTCAAAAACTCCTATTTCAGAATTCTGGGAGGGATAACTGAGTGGGTCACATGGCTAAGTGACAAGAGTAGGCCTGCCTGGCAGGACATCAAACAGTTAGAAGCGGAAAGGAGAGAAGTGGCACACCCTGCGCAATTGTGCACCGTGCTGGCAAGCCCTGGAGGGCATCTGACCCCTGAACCTCCCAAGTACAGCCCCAGCTGTACTCAGCACGTGACCCCGCAGGAGGAGGGGCCCAGGTCAGGGGTGGGTGGCCGGATGCCTGGGCAAACCCCTATGCTGCTGCCCAAACTGGGAGACCCGGAGCACACCGGGGGTGGCTGAAGCCGGGCACCATCTCTGGCTCAACCACCAAGGCCTGCAGGGCTCTGCTCCCCACGAGGGTTCACGCTGACGGATCCCAGGGCGGCAGCTGCAGCCAGGACCACCGCCCAGTACAACTCCAGGGGGCACCACCCACAGGGACCACGATGGAAGCGGAGCCTCCCCAGCCCTGCAGGGTGAGGACCCTGCGCCATTGCTTCTGCACAGTTAACTGAGGCACAATCTAGCTTAGCTGGCTTTCTCCTCGCCACCAAGGGGTGAACTATCTCTTCAGACATGAGGGGTGTATGTGATGAGGGGAGAGAAGTGAGGGAGAGAGGGAAGGAGGAGGAAGGGCAGGGAGAGACAAGAAAAGAGAGGGAGGGAGGGGGAGAGGAAATGGGTTTGAGGGTATCTCAACCCTCTAGTAAGGGTGAGGGGCTGCACTGAGTCATCCACACTCCCTGGCCTAACCTCACGTGTACCAGCGGTTCCCAAACCCCGAGATCCTTGACACTTACAAAATTATTGAGGACTGAAAATAGAAACTTCCCTAAAATGTTAAACATGTTACCATGCCCCAGCATTCCACTTCCTAGGTCAATATACCCAGGAGAACTGAAGGCATATGTCCACACAAAAACTTGCATGTGATGTTCAGAGCAGTATTATTCAAAGTAGCCAAGAAGTAGAAACAACCCAACTATCCATCAACAGGTGAATGGATAAATAAAATGTGGTATATACATAAAATGGACTATTACTTCAGCCATAAAAATACTGTTGCTTGCTACAACGTGGATGAACCTTGAAAATATTATGCTAAGTAAAAGAAGCCAGTCATCACAAGTCATATATTATATGATTCCACTTATGTGAAACGTCCAGAATAGGCAAATCCATAAAGACAGAAACTTAGTGGCTGCCAGGGGATCACAAATCAGTGAGAATAGTAAAAACCACTGAATCGTATACTTTCAAAGAGCAAATTGTATGGTATGTGAATTTTATCTCAATAAAACCATTATAAAAAAAATTGAGGATGCTAAAGAATTTTTGTTTATGTGGGTTCATCTACTGATATTTACTATATTAGAAATTAAAACTTAAAAACATTTTAAATTGTTATTTAATTAAAAAAATAAACTCCTTAAATACATAATTAACATTTGATGAAAATGACTACATTTTCAAAATGAAAACAATTAGCAGAATGGCATCATTTTACATTTTTACACAAGTAATATCTGGCTTAACAGAAGACGGCTGGTGCTCCTGTCTGCTTCTTCATTCCAGTTTTTGCGACGTGCTTTTTGCTTTAAGCACGCGAAGGACAGCCAGCCTCTCACAAACGCATATTGTAGGCAGAAAAGGGAGGAGTGTTTCAATAGCCTTTCTGGATAATTGTGAATATTCTTCTCTGGTACTGTACAAAAACTCAACAGAAGGTCATTTCTTAAAGATGAGTCCCAAAGTGGCATCTGGAACCTCATCAATGAACTTTTCATCTTCTGTATGCTTGGGGGAACATGAAGCCACATGACTTACTATTTTTATGAAAGCAATTTTGACCCTGTAAATGCCCTGACAGGTGCCGGGGCCCCCAAGGGAACCCTGGACCATACTCTGTGACCGGCTGGTCCAGACCAAAGTTGCCCATCTCTGTGATGGCCAGCAGGGGTCAGGCTGAGCCTCGGCCGCCCTGGACGCCACCCCACTGGGCAGGGCCAGGCGCCTGCTCTTCCAGGTGGACCTGACACCCCATCTCAGGGTGACGGGAAAGGGACCCGGGCAGCCCAGGGCTCGGGAGTGCTGGGTGCCAGTCACCAAGTGCTTCCTCAGATTTAAAGTCTTGACCTTCTCCCAGATGAGGTGAACACCCAAGCCAGGAAGACACAGACAGGGTCAAAAGAAGACATGTGCATCAAGAACTTTATCCCGGTGTCCCATTTTCAGCCTTCAGTACACTCTAGTTTGTTTCTGTTATTGTGTGAATAGCGCAGTCACATTGCTCTGTGTGGGTGTTAAAAGCGTTACTCTATTCAAAGGAAACACTTAAAACATACTACAAGTCAATAGCTCTGTTCCTTTACTTAAAAAAAAAAAAAAGGGAGTTTCAAGAAAAGGAAAGTGAAGGGGTCTCCCCAAACCCAGAGAGGCAAAACTGGGTGCCCAGGTGTCCAGCGGTCAGCCTCATGGTCACCGTGCCTCCTGCAGGGCCTCCCCCACACCCCGAGACTCTTGGAAATCTCTGAGCCTTCCTCCCCATCCTGCCACAGCTGGGCACGGCCAGTGT
>PVKY010010791.1:0-12416 GCA_004027775.1 Bradypus variegatus
CTGCAGAGTGTATAATGGTACTGATTTGCACTTTGAGTCACACCTTTGTCTGCTTGATACTTTAATTTCTTGTACCTGACTTGTCACTAGTGACAGTATGTAGATGCCATCTCATCAGCAGCCATCAGGTTGTTGTCTGTGATATTTTTGTTTGTTGTTGTGTTGTTGTTCTGATTGTTTTGAACTGGAGCATGCACTTATTTTCAGAAACTTAGAGCGTTGCCCCTAGAAGAATATTTACCAAAGGTAATACTCATGAATAGGTGGCAGATGTAGCAAAAACTTCACAACAATTCAGCAATCATTAGTTGGAGTCATTTAGAGTAAGGATGATCCTTAATGAAAATAAGCCTTTAGTTCCTTTCTATTTTGACGTGTAAGGATACCTCATAAGCTGGATCTTTATTTTTCCTTCATCTTTGATTTTTGTTTTGCTGAGGATTTTGATTAGATCTTTAACGTTATGTAAATTTATGCTGCAATAGCTTTTGCTGCTATTAAGATGGTATTATTAATACCATAATACTCTATTCAGGCTAAGGTATCAATTAAAAAAAAAAAACCCAACAACACACTTTTGTGATTTAGGGATAGAGTCAGTTGCCAGAAGAACAGGATAGACTTCAGAACGCTTCAATGGAAGGTCAATATTTCTGACTGCATGTTTATTTAATCAGGTTGCTGCATGCAATAAATTTTATATCCAATGTCTAGTATAAAACCTTCCCACAATGCACAAATTAAGAATCTATATAAGCTATAAAATACTCATTTGTTTAAAAAAGTTTTTTTTCTTTTGAAGAATTGGTAATTGACTGGAGGAAGGCATGCCTCAATAAATGGAATGCTTCTGAAATTAGGAAAAGCCCATGACAGAATGACCTATATTACAACCAATATAAAACCTAGGTGTAGAATATTCTTAAAGCAAATTTGTGGATGGTAGATGAAGTACTTTGCGGTGCTCTGTTATACATTGTGCAATTTTATTTTATATAGTAAAGTGATTATGTCTAACTGTGATCAAACTTAACTGTTTAAAGCCTCTGTGTCAGACATTAACAAATTTGACAGTTCATAACTGGTATATTAACTAACATGTGAGCTCTTAGTTACAATCTCCTAATACTTGCATCATTTTACATAGCTTCAGACTTTGTCCAGAAAACCAAAGAGCTCATCTTAGCTTACAAACTCTAGGAATATATACAGTATATAGAGATAAATTGTCAAATTGACAGACTAGGCATATCTCAAGAAAGCTTTGTAATGGTGATGCTAAAGAAATGTCTGTATAAAATAAGATGGCCTGGGCAAAGTTGGTTGTCTGGGTGAGAAATTACTTAATTCCCTGGATTTATCCTGTAAAGCTTGAATAGAATTAAGACCTGCTAATACTCCCACGGACATTCTTTTAGCATTCCTCTTGGGCTGCATATAGTAATATATAAACACACACAATGATTGTGAGAATATGTAAATTTTTTAATCTTCTTCCTATGTTTTGGAATTCTGGGGACAATCTGACTGGATATGACACTTCAGAGTAGATTTAGGTCGCTGTGTTTTATGTATTGTGATGTTCTTATACTGTCTTAAGTTAGTTTTGCTTGTTTTTGTTTTCTGTTTTTTTTTGTTTTTTTGTTTGTTTTTTCCTCCAGGGTTTAGTTGCAATTACTGGCTCTCAAGCTATAGTTTGTTTTCAAAAAGGAAAAATGAAATAGTTTTTTACTGGATTAAAAATGCTTATTAGAATTCTCCCCTTTTGAGGTTACAACTGGGCTTTTTGGTAAATATTGCTTTTTTCCAGCCCAGGTGTGGTTTTCCATTTAGTTTCTTTTTCTATGTTTGTGGTTTTTTCATCTGTATAAGAAATTTTGTTATGCACTACTACTTTTGTATTCTAGACAGTTTTTCAAAAGTTGGCTGAAGATTTTTTGTTTGTTTGTTTTTAAGGAAAAAGGCATGCTTTCTGACTGACATGATCTTTTGCAATACCTCAATTTTGAAATATAGGAAAGAAAATGATATTTTCTAAGTAAGTTTATTCAGAAAAATATATATTAATTTGATTCTGCAAGAAAAAATGATTTAACAGATGGGTAACTTTATTTTTTTCATGCTTATTTGTGTTTTTTGAAAATGAAGAAGTTAGAGCTTTATAACTATAATATTAAAGATCATATCTAACCTACAGAAATCTACCTAATTATGTGAAAGAAGTAAAACTTTTTGAAGAAGCACCCCCTTTCATGTACTAAAGTAACACTGAGAAGTTAAAAAAAGGAAAGCTGAAAGATTGCACAGCATAAAGCTAAAATGAAAGCGAAAAAAACGTGTCATGAAAATAGGTTACAAAAATTAAACTCCATTTGGTGCTGAAAGTTGTGAATAGATGGTGGAAACTACTTTCCCTTAATTTGTATGTTTATAATCAAGCGTTGATTGTGCATGACTGACCAGGATTGTGAAAGAGTTCTTCTGTTTGTATTTTTTTAAAGAGAACTTTTTTAGTTTATTAAATTATAACATGTTCCCTTTTGTTTTGTAAATAAATGTGCCCCCAAGTTGTTAATGTTATATTAAAAGAGAGGGTCCTTCAAAAAAATTATTTTTTAAAACACAGAGGTGTTCCGACCTGCAACTTGACTGGGAAGCCCCTGGGTAACACAGGTCCTGTTGTGGCCTTTCCTTGATGTGACACTTGAACTAGTCGATTTTTTGAAGGCTATAACCTAACCTCGACTATTTGTTGTTATGTGCAATACTGTTTGTACTGTTTGTATAAAAAATAGAAAAAAAAAAGAAAAGAAAAAAGGCATAAATCTTTATTGCAGATTTATTTTCATTGCAAACTTTAGACATTGTGATTCACTGAAATCATTTTTCTACTGTCAAATATGTACCTTTTCTTCATGCTGGTATTTTTTCAATAGTAATGTAGCCTTTGTACTGAGACAAATTTTCATTGTTATTTTTAGAAAGATTTTTTGCTAAGAAAAAATTAAACATATTTACATATTTTTCATTTTATTTCGTATTTTCTTTAAGGAGTGCTTTCTCAATCATTAATAGAGTTGTTTCTGGGAGGGACTTTCATATCTGGTCAATGTCATAATATTATTTTGTATTTTTACTTGGAATAAATTAATTTTATGATGCTAATTCTTTAAAAGTTTATTTTTTTCATTTTCAGTTATTTTTGAAGCTAAAACCTTTGTAATATTGTTACTAAAGTGTCTAGTTTTTTGAAATGCAAAGCTTTATGTATTAACTTGCTGATGTGGTTTACAATAGTGTGACAATGATGAAACTAGTTGGTTATGTAAAGTGATTGGAAAATGTAATGGATTATTGGGTAATAAAATGACAGAATGAAGCAGAACATGTGAGATTTCGACAAGCCTTTTCCTTTACTACAGTGGTTCAGTGTCAGGCTAGGGATGTCACAGTACAGTTCTCTAGGGATGTCACAGTGGATTTATACAACACCAGGTATAGCCAAATCTGTGGCACTGATAATGAAGTCATTCTTACTGAAACACCACCAGGTTTAAAACCTGGCCAGGTCAACAGAAAGTTTCATTGCTTTTTCCCCTCTAACTCTCATTATGTCCTGTGCATGTGTGCATCTGTGTGAGTGTGTGTGTGTGTGTGATTCTGCCACCAACTGCTGAGCATGTGCAAGATGGTGCCTTTCCTCCAGGCCAAATCTTTTACATGCATTTACAGTGGTCACATTTAAGAGTCAAAGAAAATTCCTGAGGGGCACCACCTTCTGTGTAGTCTAGACTTCCATCACAGTGTTTCGCCTATGCTACCTTCATGTGAGCCTTGCTTGGTGGCACTGAGGAAGCACACTCGGATGTCACAACTGTATATGGACAGTTTTAGGCTCTGTCTTCCTCCGCATCCTTAGTCTGCTCCCTCATATGGTGCCCCTTGTTGGCCTCTTATTTTGGCGACATGCCTGGCCCACTCCATGCATGCTTCTGTCTGCCCTGCCCTCCCAACTCTGTTCCAACACCCACCTCACCCTGAAGCTGCGCTAAGGCCGTGTGTCATTGTAATGGCATCTGAAATTTTAAAAAAAACAAAAAACACACAACTGCAAAACTGGTGTTGCTTAAAACAGAACATCCAATGACGTGCTCTAGGTAGATAGTGTGTTTCTTCTAGTCATTGATGGCCTTTTCCAGTTCCGTTGCCACAGAGGCAAGGTTATCAATAACTTGGAGAAATATGTGTCCAGAGTTGGCTCTTGGGTATGCTCTAAGTATTCAGTTTTGTAAATAATATATAGATTAGATCAAGTTGTGATGTAAAATTTTAACTCAAATTGGTTATTATGGTTGGAATTTTACATTAACTACAAATAAGTGATTTAGGAACAGAAGAAAAGAAATTGGAAAATTCTTGCTTAGTGGTATAAAGATTATGCTTAGATTTCTGCCTATATCTTGTGTTTTATATCTTGTTAGTGAGGCATGGGCTAATGCAGAATGTACTGCATTTATGCAATTAGCAAAAAACTGCTAGTTTTCATTTTATCTATTAGCAACAAAATGGCATTTAACTGGGTAAAGCTCCTACCTAAATATTTGAGTATTGTGACATCTCTACTTGCAAGGTTTGAGTGAAAGATTAGTCACAGATTAGTGAAAACAAAAGTATCTTTTTGTTAAAACTGGCTTATTTATATGGATTGTTGCTTTTTACACTAGTCTGTATGGTATGTCAGCTAACATTTCTGTTTTATTTTTTATAATAACCAAACTTTATCTCAGCTGCAATAGTGTTCTATCTTACCACAGAGTATTTTATAATTAATGCTGTTAACTTTACTCTATACCCCAAACTGGGTCAAGAAGTAGATATGTGATTCAAGGATGTTTAAATTTGTATGACAACAATGCTAATTGCAACAAGTAGAAAACTCGGGTGCTAATACAGGATAACTTCTGCTATTTTTTTCTTTTCAGCATATAGTTCTGTTGGGGTATAAAGTATTAGGTATTTGTATTTTTGCTGTCAAAATAATGGACATAACTTTTAGAGTGTTCACTGCTAAGATCTCTGTATTTGTTTTTCAACTAACAACTAATTTTAAATGTATTGTATCTTTTATTACCTGTTCTCTTAGATTGTTTTGCTAGTAACCCTTACTCAGCTTCTGCCTATGGGGCTTGGACTAATATTGCTTGTATGGAACTGCAGTACTGTGACTAAACATGGAGCTCAATGCAGCTATTGCTTACAACTGCTTAAACTTTGTAGTTTGGACTTTTTTTTTCTGTAATAACAACTTATTAAATCTAGTTGTATGAAGTACTGACACTTGTCATCCTTTGCATTTGCTAAGGAAGAGCTTGGAGTATATGGTTTGCACCTGGGAACCTTTGTATAATCCAATCCAATTTGTTATAAGCTGCTTCTGTTTCTCTCAACAAATCTACAGGCAAAATTCACCTTTTCTGTGACACGAAGAACTTTTTTTAAGTGTTTTTTAAACAAGAAAGTATTTTATTGTTAACACAACGTGAATATGTATTCAATGCAAGGTTGTTAGAGGAGCAGTTGGCTTTTCACGCCAATACTTGCTGCATGAAATCAATTTTGAGAATCACAACTAAAAAAGTCAATGAAAACCTAAGTATACCACCTTCATTTTATTTTTGACACTAGGCTTTCTCCTTTATATTTCAGAAAATACTAAAATACCGATTTTGGACGCACTAGCGCTCTCTCATGGACACTAACTTTAATCCTTTTAGAAAATGGGTTACAAATAGCTCCACAAAAGAATCCCCGGGAGAGCTTGTGCCAATTTAATTGGCTCGGGATGTTGGCACCTGTACTTGCAATCGCCGGCCGCGCCCCGAGGCCAGGTGATGGGCGGGGGCGCGGGCAGGAACGCGGGGCGCAGAGCTCGGAGGACAGCACTGCGCGCGGTCTCTGAGGCCGCTTTTTTAAGCGAGGCGCGAAGCCCTCCGGCCCTTTAGGAAAACCCACCCGGGAGGAGGAGCCCGCTCTCCGACTCCACCAGCCTGAAATGGGAGCGGCGCAGGGCCGCGAGGGGTTTGGGCAGCCCGGGGAAGGGAAAAAGCAAGGACGGGGGCGTCCATGGGCTCCCTCAGAGCTGTGGACGAGGACTGTCCGGTGGGGAGGACGACGCGGGGCTCCCTCTCGCACTGTTTTTTCGCGCTCCTTCACTGGCCTCCCCCCGCCCGCATCCAGTCCTTCCTGCACTGCCGACCAAACGCGAATCCCACCCCCGCCGCCCCCAGGTGGCTCTGGCGGGCCTGGAAGGGCTCCCTTGTCCTCGCTGCAGCCGTCCAGGTAAAGCGCCCCTCGGGGAATCCCAAACCAACTTGAGTCGACCCTGAACCTCTTTGCTGCCAAAAACATTGCTGAATTCGCCCAAGATTTAACCTGCAGAGAGCACGTTGCCCAATAATCCTGAAGGTAACTCAGGAGGCCTGAGTTTAAGCTCAGCCTCTCTGCCATCTTGGATTTCATTTAATTTTTAAAGTTCTGTAACCCCTTTGGTTTAAAAAAAATTATATATATATATATTTTTTTTCATTCCCCTTTTAACTGGTTTTTTTTTTTTTTTTTTAAAAGAATATACATTAAATTACAATGGAGTGCTGTTTTTAGAGTGCCCTGGTAAAAAGATTCTTATGCCCTAACTCTGGAGGGAATGGGGGTGAGTAGGTAAGTAAATGGTGTGTTTGTGACTGATTTCTAGGGGTAAAAATAGGTAGTCTCGGAGCTCTCTGCCTGAGCTTTGAACCAACAGTTCTGAAGCTGACCCCTTGCCAGATACTAAACACTAATTGAGTGGTTGATGGGCCTGACAGGACCTGACTGCTGAGAAGACTTTTCCTCACAGTTTGGCAGAACCATGAGTTAAGCGGAAGGTATAGACTCTACAGAAAGGAAAATTCATCATCAGCAAATGCTGATGATGAGCATTCAACTTTAAAAGTGAGACTTGGTGGTTTTTTGCTAGACCCTTAACACATGTATTTCTAGTGAAACAAGATTCACTTAACACTCCCAAACTGGAAAATTTTAAAATAATCTATTTTAACCGTAACTGTTCTGCTAAATAGGCTATTGATAGAGTAATGGGGTGAGGGGAGTGCAAATTAATGGGTCCTAAGGCCATTCAAAGGATAAATGGCTAGACTGTTGCTATTTACTGGAACAGATAACTGAGAATCTTTATTCTGTCAGTTCCCTTTTTTACAGAATACTTGGGAAATGCAGGTGTTCTGGATAGTTGAATGATTCTTATTCACCAAGGACTATTGCAGCTGCCACTCCACCTTTCAAATAATTAAAATACAATTTGAGATTGAGGCATTTATTTAAAAATCCATATGGAAGAAAATATCTTTCAGCAATTGGAAGCATTTTAGCACTTTGTGCCTATCGGCCTTAAGACCGTCACTTTTTTTAAATGAATGCATATAACATACATATAGAAAAGTGCACAGATCATAAATGCACAGCTTGCTGGACTTTCACCAAGTGATCACACTCTTATAATTAGCATTCCGGTCAGAAATAGAACATTCACCCAGAAGTCCCCCTCATGCCCTTTGTAGTCACTAAACCCTACCATTACCTTGATTACTAACATCATGGATTAGTTTTAACAAGACACTTCTTTTGGGCACCTACCATATACCAGCTTACCTCATTTTATATAAACCTCACAACATCCTTAAGGTCTGTAGTATGGTTTCCGTTTTTCAGACAAAAAAACTAAAGCAGTAGATCAACTGCCATATAAACCCTGGGTCCTCTGACTCACAAGAAGTGTTTTCCCCACTGCCCATTACAGAGTATTATGAGGGGAATAAAATTCTGAGTTTTGGCATTGTTTGTATTTAGATAAAGAGGATTTTGCTGTAACTGCACCTACACTCATCTCAACATGTAATTCTGACCCACTGAGAGTGAGTGCAAGTCATGTCATTTTCTTCTTTGCTTTTATTGGTCAAACAAACTTTTTTTGGTTAAGATGTTTTGGGCTGCACTAGTGAGTTTAAGGGAAACACTCCAACTTGTCACCTTCAGTGCAGGCCTAAAGTAGAGCAGCCCTATACCAGATGAGACTCTCATACAGGGAAGATAAACGCTCTGGGCAAGTCTTAGTTCCAAAGGTGAGGAGTTGTCTTATGTGGCTGGTCTCTCTTTTCAAAAGACAGGGCCCTCAAAAATAGTAGATTTATAGACTGCTTTATCAGACTGGATAAAAAGACAAAACCTAACTGTATGCTGGCTATAAGAAATTCACTTTAAATCTAAAGAGACAGGTTAAAGTAAAAGTGTACAAAATATATAACATTAATCATAAGAAAGTTGGAGTGGATATATTAATTTAAGACAAAGTAGCTTTGGAACTAGATTACCAGTGATAAAGAAGAACATTTCTTAATGATAAAGGGATCATTTCATCAAGAGGACATAACAATCTAAAATATGTATATATCTAATAGTAGAACTTAAAAATACATCAAGCAAAAACTGATAGAACTGAAAAGAGAAATAATTTGTAAAGTCCGTAATAAGAGTTGAAACTCTCAACACTCTTTCAGTATTTGATAGAATAAGTTGACAGAAAATCAGTAGGGATATAGATGACTTAAGATTTAACACTATCAACCAATTTGACCTAATTGATATTTATAAAACATTCTACCAAACAATTACAGAATACACATTTTCAAATGTGCATGGAACATTCACCAAAAATAACTATCATCTGAGCAATAATGCAAGACTCAATATATGAAAAATTATATACATACATTTCCTAGTTCTGGCCACTGAAAAACACAAAGTAATGACTACAGTAGCATTAGGCACCCCTGGTGTTTGATTGTTTAGATTATAGTCTTTAAATATTCTCCACTAAAAGGAATCAGTTTACCTTGGAGAAATGATTAAATTTAGGTCTGGGGCAGAAAATGTACAATGTGAGCCTGGGATATCTTGTGCCAGAAAGTAAGTACTCAAAGTATGATAGGCCCATTTCAGAAGGACAGAGGAATCAGTTTGAAGGGGCTCCCATGGACTTACAGATGGGAAATTTTGAGCATCAAAAAGAATGATTCTATTTGGGGTGATGAAAAAGATTTGGAAATAGTGGTAACGAAGGCACAACATTGTAGATATAATTAATGCCACTGGATTGTACCCTTAAAATGGCAAATTTTACATTATATATATGCATATATGCTGTATATAACAAAGATATGTTATATATTTTATCACAATAAAAATTTTAAAGATAAATAACTAAAAAATTAAAATCATGAACACGGGGGGAGAGTTGGGTGGGTGGAATAATCATTATTGATGGAAACAGTGAATATATAAAAATCTACAAACTCATGATAGTTTCATACAGAGAAAAAGGAAAAAAACAAAACAAGTCAAGTAAATCCAGACAAAACAAAACCAACCACTGGTCACTAACTCATTACTCTTGAAACTGGTAAATAATAGTAAAGAATTAAGTATTAAAAAAAGAAAAACAACAGGTTCTTCTGATAAATTTTATTACTCATACTTAAAACCAAAATATTCTTCATCCAGGTGCAAGTGTTTGTGGTTGAATGTGTACATCTACAGAAAATCTCTTTTTCAATATTATTTTCAATTATCAGTAGTAAGAAAACAAACACAATTCCAATACACACCCTCTTGAATGACTAAAATCTAAAAGACTGAAAATACCAAGTGTTGACAGAAGTGTAAAGTGGCACTACTACTCTGGAAAAATTTCTTTTAAAAAAGCTGAATGTGTGTATCTTAGTTTATCATGTGGTTATGACAAACATCACACATTGGATTGGCTTAAAACAATTCAAATTTATTGGCTCGTGGGTTCAGAAGCTAGTAGTCCAACATTTTGGCATCAGTGAAGCCATACTTTCTCCCTGAAAATTGTGGCATTCTGGTGCTGGCTGGCAATCCTTGGGTTCCTTGGCTTTCCTGTCACAGGGCCCTATCCTCTTCTGGGTTCCTGCTGACTTCCAGCTCCTTGTCATGGCTTTCTCTGTGTCTGTATGTCTTCTGCTTATAAAGGACTCCAGTAATCTGGATTAAGGCCTACCCTAATTCATTTGGGCCACATCTTAACTAAAAATAACACCTTCAGTAGGTCTATTTACAATGAGTTCACACCCACAGGAATTCAGATTAAAGACTTTTTCGGGGGTGGGTGGGTGGGTTGGTTATACAGTATGTATATCCCATGTCCCAGCCTTTTCATGCCTAGGTGTACACTCAAGAGAAGTATGTAGTTCAGCTTAGGGCAAATGTGAAGTGCAGGGACCTATCTGTCTTTTCTGATCTTCTGTGGAGCTAGGGAGCCCTGGAGTCACCTTCTTTTCCTGGGTTCATGCTTGCTTGTGGCCTTAGACATTCCTCCATTTATAGTTTATAGGAGTTCAAATGCCTCCTCAACTCCCTTTGAAATACACTTTTACCTCCTCCTGGATGCTCTCTCCTATGACAATGCAGGTAGTCCTTTCCCCAGGATGCTTCAACTAAATTTTTTTTTACACTGCTTTAACTGTCTGCAGGCTGCTTGTCTGTCCTCAGGATGAATTCTTAGAGGGTGAGCTGGAGACAAGTTTACTTAAGATTTCCAGTGGATAGATTTCTCTCTACCTTTCAGGCACCCCAGTGTGCATGTAGGGCTTATTCTGCTTCCTCTGGAACAAGGCCAGGGACCCATAACAGAAGCACAGGCTGGCTCCACACCACATAAGGGATGAGTTGAGAGAGTGAATAGCAAGGGAATCATGAGCTTTGCCTACCAATTTTTTAGGCTGCTTTTTCTTGATTTGACATTTGCCTAGTTCCTGCAACCCTTTAACTGTTTTCTGGAGTTTTGAGGAAGATGACTCTGCTGATTTTTGCCATTTGTTCAAAGATCCTATAGAGGGATAGCACCCTGGTGCATCTTACACTGCTATCTTGGTTGACCAGAATCTGTGTTTTTTGGTCTATATAAATCTAGGATTCTTATGTTTTCTTAATGGTTTGACCCTTTTTTCATTATATCATGTCCCGCTCTTTCTCTGGCAGTTTTCTTTGCTCTCAAGTCCATTTTATTGCCTATTTTTTAAAAATACAGTTTTATTGAAATATATTCACATACCATACAATCATCCAAAGTGTACATTTATTCACAGTATCATCATATAGTTGTGCATTCATCACCACAATCAATTTTTGAACATTTTCATTACTCCAAAAAATAAAAATAAGAATAAAAATAAAGTAAAAAATAACATCTAAAACATCCCATACCGTTTTTCCCTATTATACACTTACTTTTATGTTCCCATTTTTCTACTCATTTGTCCATACACTGGGTAAAGGGAATGTGGGCCATAAGGTTTTCACAATCACACATTCACACCTTATAAACTATATAGTTATACTGTTGTCTTCAAGCATCAAGGATACTGGATTGCATTTTAACAGTTTCAGATATTTCCTTCTAGCTATTCTAATAAACTAAAACTAAAAAGGGATATCTATGTAATGCATGAAAGTTACCTCCCGAATGACCTTTTGACTCCATTTGAAATCAGCCACTGAAATGTTGTTTTATTTCTCTCCCCCCTTTTGGTCAAGAAGACTTGCTCAATCCCATGATGCCAGCATCCCTGAGAGTCATGTCCCACTTTTCCAGGGAGATTTACACCCTTGGGAGTCATGTCCTACATAGCAGAGGGGGCAGTGAATATACCTGCTGAGTTGGCTTAGAGATAGAGGCCATATCTGAGCAATAACAGAGGTTCTCTAGGGGTGACTCTCAGGCACAATTATAAGTAGGCTTAGCCTCTCCTTTGCAGAAACAAGCTTCATAAGGGCAAGCCCCAAGATCGATGGCTTGGCCTACTAAACCGGTAGTCCCCAGTGCTTGCGAGAATATAGGAATTCCCAGTTAGGGAAGCAGTTTATCAGATATTAATTTAACTACTACTGCTTTCTTTTACTAATATTTCATAATATTTCTTTTCCATCCTTTTGCTTTCAAATTGCCTATATCACTATATTTGAAGTGAGTTTCTCATAAACAATATCAAATTGGGGTCATGTTTATTAACTCCCTCTACCAATCTCTGTCATTTACTTGGTCTCATGTGGAATTCGAAGTTTTAAAACACAGTCAGTTTTGTCCCTTACCCTTTGGCCTGATTTGCCTAGTCCCAACCACATCTGCTTCATTCATATCTCTAGTTGAAGTCTGGATTCTTTTTCAGCTTTTTTAACAGTTGCCATATGTGCTAATACTGACATTCATATCTGCCGAGTTCTAGCTCTGAGTTTCAAGTATCACACAGATACTCAAAGTTCCAGGGATCAATCAAGTTATA